>KV908742.1:37766-60266 GCA_002005505.1 Botryococcus braunii
CGAGTTTTATAAGCATTGGTAGCACAATCACGGAAAAAGCTATGTTTTTGAATTCAACTGGGGATTGTTGCAGCAAGACATCATCAATAAAGACCAAAGGGAGAAGACGATCTTGCAATTTCTTCCGCCTGAAAGTCGGGACGAGGGTGATGATGCCTATGCTAGAGAGGGTGAAAGAGAGGGCTGTGAAATGAGGGGCTAAATGAGTGAGAAAGCAGGGATGGATGCCCCGGGGGGGGGGGGGGGTTGTTTCCCTCGGTGAGGAGAGAGGGTCCCCCGGAGAAGGGATGGGGGGGGGGGGTCACACCTGAGAGGGAGCGATCCCCGGGCCCCTGTGCGGTACCAGGGCCCCGCAGGTCCCGCAGGACGCTCTCCACCATGCGGCGCTGGGTCTCGCTCATTACTACGGCTGCGGGAGCCCTGCGGGCCTCCCGCTCCCTCCGCGCCCGCTCCCGTTCCCTCTTTGCCTCCGCCATTTCTGCAATGCGCGCCCTCCTCTCCGCCTCCGCTTGCTCCTGGCCCCCCATCCCAGCAGTCTAAGTATTAAAGTCTAAGTGTTAGAGATAATAAATTAGTAAGTATCAGAGAATATTCAAGCATCTTGACATTCTAAATTAGATTATTGAGCATCCCAGTGTTCTAAGTACGATTATGAAGTGTCTCAACACTATAAGTACGATTTAAACATCATTGCTATGAGGTGAGATGGCAATTATTCCATTCTGAATAAGATCATGTTATGATTATAGGCACGCACACCCCCGCGCATACAAACACACACACACACACACACACACACACACACACACACACACACACACACACACACACACTTAAAACAAAAAGCAAAAAAGAAAAAGAACAAAAAAAAACAAAAACAAAAACAAAAACAACAAAAAGGGAAAAAAATCAAAACCCTACCTTCAAGCCCAGCCTCTCCCAAAGGCCCCTGAATACCAGTGGCAAAACCCTGTGGAGGGCGCGGTCCCCCTGAACCCTACGCAGTGCCGCCACCGCCCCCTGCTGCTCGGCTAGGGTTTCGTCGGAAACCCCCTCCTCTTTGGGCAAGAAGACCACCACGTCCTTCTCCTTGTCCTTAGGGTCTGGCAGTACCACCTGGCCCCGCCGGCAACCCTAAGGATTAGTAATCGGCACTGAACCGAACTGACTCGTGACCGCTCTCCCTTAAAGTTGTCCATAGCCAAACAACAAGTGAGGGTTTGGGGTGGGTGTGGTGAGGACTTGGAGAGGATTTGGTGAGGGTTTGAGGGTTTTGGTGCGGGATTGGTGAGGGTGTTTGAGGGTCTTTAAAATAATTGAAAGAAATTTACTAGACCTGCTTTTAGCAACGCCCATTCCCCCCCCTCCCTCACACACACACACACACACACACACACACACACACACACACACACACACACACACACACACACACACACACACACACACACACACACACACACACACACACCGCTTCGCTTTAAAAATGTAACCGCTATCGAGGGAGGGGAGTAGACTTCGTTGATGAGATTTTGGGGGTTCGGTGAGGGTCTGCTGAAGCTCTAAATGTTTGGTGAGGGTTTTTGAGGGTCTGGTGATACTTTGGGGATTTGGTGAGGACCTGCTGAGGGTTTGAGGGTTTGCTGGGGGTTTGAGGGTTGTTACATGATGGTTTGGGGGTTTGGTCAGGGTTTGATCAGGGTTTGGTGGCGTGAGCGATTGTAAACACGTCACCATTAGTAGCCACACTACCACCAGCAGAAGAACCCAGCCCCATCGATAGCATTGATAGCATCCTGTGTGGTTAAGAGTATACACTTTCACTTTAACATTGAAACTGAGCGCCTCTGACCAAAAAGGTAGTAATGAGACATGTTTACAGATGCATGTGTATGTGTGTGCCTGCGCGCACGCGCGTGCGTGCGTGCATGGGTGCGGGCGTGCGTGCGTGCGTGCGGGCGGGCGGGCGGGCGGGCGGGCGGGCGGGCTGGCGGGCTGGCGGGCGGGCGGGGGTGTGTGTGTGTGTGTGTGTGTGTGTGTGTGTGTGTGTGTGTGTGTGTGTGTGTGTGTGTGTGGGCATCCAGGTTTGGGGGAGCGTCCCCGTGCAATAAGGGTTCCAACAAGGGTGCCAATCAGGGTTCCAGGCAGGGTTCAGTAACTGAACCCTAACTGAACTGAACTTCAGTTCACGGTTCCGGGGTTGGGTGCCCGTGCAATCAGACTTCCAATTAGGGTTCCAATTAGGGTTCCAATCAGGGTTCCAGGTCAGGGTTTTGGGGGTAGGGGGGACCCCCCACCTTGCAGCCGAAGACGCCCCCATCCAGCTTCTGAAGCACGTAACGCGGGCGCGCCCGCTTCTGCTGCGTGCACCACTCCTGCAGCATCATCTTGGGCGACTTCTCCGTGTAGTAGCCTGCTTTGGCTCCCACGTCCATCATCTTGCCCGCCTGGGCCAGGCCCTGCGCCCCCGGGGGAAAATGCCCTTAAGAAACCCTAAAGATTAGTGATGAGTGAGGTGTGGGAGGGAGGGAGGGAGGGAGGGAGGGAGGGATTGGTAAATGAGATCAGTAAGTGTGGGGATTAATAACCGAGCGTGGTAAGTATATGGATTAGTGAGATTCGTAATTAGAGGGCTGGGGGGTGTAGGTCATCAGCATGTGACCGGGCCCCTCCCTCCTTGTGAGGGGGCGGAACCCTCCATCCATATGACGGGACCCTGCCCATGTGACAGACAGTCCCTCCATGTGACGGGGCGCTCCCTCCATGTGACAGAGCCCTCCCTCCCATGTGACAGGGCCCTCCCTCCACTCTCACGGGGCGGAACCCTCCTTCCATGTGACGAGGTGGAGCCCTCCCTCCCATGTGACAGGGCCCTCCCGCAACATGACAATCCCCTCCTGCCATGTGACAGGGCCCTCCCTCCATGTGACAGTCCACTCCCGCAACATGACAGGGCCCTCCGTCCATGTGACAGGGGCCCCTCCATGTGACGGGGCCCTCCCTCCATGTGACGGAGCCCTCCCTCCATGTGAAAACGCCTACGTGGCCCCGTGGCACTGCTTTGCCTATGCCAGCCATCTTGAGCCCCTGTGACTGCCCATGTGCACTCCAAGTGACACCACTACACAGGGGGATACTCACAGGAGCACTGGCTGGGACTGGAGGGCGCGTGGCAGGCCCTGCAGGGGCGGGGCCTGCGCTCGTAGAAGCATCCGGTCCCCCAGGCGGGCCCGGTGGTACCCCAGAGGGACCCTCATCGTCACCTGCATCTTCCTCTCCAGCATGCTTCTTGAGGTGCTCCCGGTACCGCTCCAACTGGTACCCCGTCAGGTACCAACGCTTGGTGGGCGCTAAGGGCTTGGGGGAGGGCTGTCAGAATGGAGGCACGCAGGAAGCCGTACCCGTAACACACCAAAACGTACTGCAGGAAGTCATGTAGGTAACACACCGGAAAGTACTGCAGGAAGTCGTTGTAGAAACACAGCACAGGATTGCAGGATGCCGTATTAGTAAGACACCCCAGGACTTCAGGGAGTCACATCAGTAACACACCACAGGAATGCAGGCAGTTGCACTACTAAAGTTCGACAAACATGCAGGCAGTGACAATACAAACACTCCAAAAAACTTTTGGCAGTCATATCAGTAACAGACCCCACGAGCGAACCCACCCACTTACCCACACACACACACACACACACACACACACACACACACACACACACACACACACACACACACACACACAGGCAGTGACAATACAAACACTCCAAAAAAATTTTGGCAGTCATATCAGTAACAGACCCCACAAGCGAATCCACCCACCCACCCACACACACACACACACACACACACACACACACACACACACACACACACACACACACACACACACACGCGCGCGCGCGCGCGCGCACGCACGCACGCACACATGCACGCACGCACGCATGCACACACACACACACACACACACACACACACACACACACACACACACACACGCATTCACGCACGCACGCTCGCACGCACACGCACGCAGGCACACACACATGCGCGGGCCTCCGTCTAGCAGGCCTCGGGAGTGGAGCAATGAAGTCTCCCCCTGGGGTGGGGTGGGGTGAGTGGGGTGGGTGGGCAGGGGCAAGAAGTCTCCTGCTTGGGGGATGGGAGGGGGGGGGGAGTGCGTGGGTGGGGCGGGGAGGGAAGGGCGACGAAGTCTCGGGTGAATGGGGGGTGAGGGGTTGGCTGGGGTGGGAGGAAAGGGCCATGAAGTCTCCCCCCAGAGGGGGGGGGGGGTGGGGTAGGTGGGGCGGGTGCGAAGAGCCAACCTGCTTGAAGACGCGGGGGCAGTGGGGGCAAGCAAGCTCTTGGTTTCGCTTATCAACAACAGAGGGGCCCTTTGTGCCGCCCCCGGAGCCGGACGAGAACACCCGCGCCGCCTTCTTCTTCTCTTCCAGGTTCTTGATCTTCCCCATGCAGCCGTCGTACCGCTCTCCTCCCCCGCCCTCGACCCCCGGTGTTCACCCCACGCGAGGGTCCCTTCCTCGCCACTGACTCACGTCTCTCGCCCGACCGGAAACCACTCTTCCCGCTCCCCTCCTCCGCCTTCAAACCCCCGCTTCCGCTCTCCCGTAAGGGTCTCTCCATTGCGGACGGCCGCGTCTCAACTCCCTCGAGATAGGGGCCGCGATGGGCCCCCCAGGCAGCTGCAGGTTGCAGGAGCTCCGTCCCGTACACATCTGGGAAGCGATCCAGCACCTGTTCTAGCTGCACCTGCCCCCACCCCCCAGATTTGAGCATAGTTCAACCCTCGGACAGACTGGGCGGACTGACCTGGTGTGTGTGTGTGTGTGTGTGTGTGTGTGTGTGTGTGTGTGTGTGTGTGTGTGTGTCTGTGTGTGTGTGTGTGTGTGTGTGTGTGTGCCCGCGCGCGCGCATGCGTGTGGGTGGGGAAGACCGACACATGCGCGCGCGCGCACACACACACACACACACACACACACACACACACACACACACACACACACACACACACACACACACACACACACACAGACACACGCGCGCGCGCGCGCTCGGTCAAGAGGAAGAAAAGGAGAAGAGGAGGAGGAAGTACTGCTCCAGAGGCTATCTCGTTCAGGCCAGATTAGCACCAACAGTGTGGCCAACTCCAACTACGGCTGGTCCTGGATGTAATATTCCTTTCCTTCTGGCCCAAGGGGTCCATCCCATTTGAGTCATGCTGCTCCATTTCCTTAACCAAACACATGATTTTGCATTGCATTGTACTGGTACATTGCACAGCAGGAAGACATCGGTTGTTTCACCAGACATAAAGTGTTTACTCCAGGGTATCCGAGCAATAGTAGTTATCGCAGGAAAGTTACTGCCAAGTTGACTTTGAAAAGAACGCCTCTTAGAAGGACATTTTGCGAGACGGGGTCATAGCCTTGCTATGTGTCGAGACACGATTATGGAGCATTGAGACGCCGTTGAGTGCAAGCACATTGGCGGTAGCAAAGCTCTGAGCCAAAATAAAGCACTTGAAAGGCTCATAGAATTCCAAAACAACGCATCTGACGGAAAACCAAAGGGATCAAAAGAAAGAAACAATAAACATTCTTTCCCTGAAAATGTTTCAATGTGGTTGCGGCGTTCTCCAGCCTACTTAATAATTTCCGTCCATGATTGCAAGAAATCATATCGGTTTTAAAAAGCCTCCATACAGTTTCATTGAAAATGTGTGGTTTTCAAAGGTTGTTGTGGCACCATATCAATAAAGATGACGCATCCTGGATCATGACGGTCCGACGGCAGCTTTCCCCTCTCAGAGAAACAACACAGACAGCTCCTTAAAAGACTTAATGAACTATAGGGAGCGTTCGCTCACAGTTCCTGCGAGGACATGATTTACAAGAGGAAAAAAAAATTGTATTGTACAAGCAATAATTTCAGAGATCCGTCCAGGGATCGAACCTGGAATCTTCTGCTCCGTAGGCAGACGCCTTATCCATTGGGCCAACGGACCTGCACGACGCGCTTTCAACAAAATCTTGTTGGGCTCTATATAAATGTGGACTCACAACTCGTGAGTCACGAGGTTGTGGGGATACCGGCGGTGGGTCGTCCGGCGGAATCGCGAGCGGTTTGACACCTTCCGGCCGCATTTAAGACCCTAAGCTTAATTAAAACCAAAACGATACATTCCTATAGGCAGCTATAGCGCATAAACACGGGTGTTGAACAAACTTGCTTACAATTCAAGGGTTCTGCAATGCAACGTTAAGGGTTGCTTGACCACAGACCTTGTGACGTTCAAGCACAGCTGTCAAATTGGCACACGCATACGCGCATACGCGCACGCGTGCGTGTGCACACACACACACACACACACACACACACACACACACACACACACACATGTGTACACACACACACACACATGTGTACACACACACACACACACACAGACACACACACACACGCGCGCGCGCGCGCGCACACACACACACACACACAGACACACACACACACACACACACACACACACACCACACACACACACACACACATACACACACGCGAACGCACACACACACAGGCACATGCTCGCACACATGCGGTAGGGTTGTGGACAAGAGGTAAGAAAGAGAGAGGGAGGAGGAAGACTGTTCCAGACCCTATCCCGCGGGGCCCCTATCCGGCCAGTAAGGGCAATTTAGCTGCGATAGTGTACACATGTGGCACGTGTGGTCACTCATTCGTGAACTCTAGCTCCGGACCGAAGGGGTCCACCCCATATGACTCCTGCTGCTTTAGGGAATAGATCGATTCCCTTAACCAGACACGTGACTTCAAATTGCATGGCATTGGTACATTGCAATTTACATCTTGCTGCACGATTAATCGATTGGGCAGCAGGAAGACGCTGGTGGTTTCACCATGGTATAACTATATATGTAATGTTATATTTATAATTATGTAATTATAATTATAACTATAAGATTATATATCATATCTGCAGACATGGCATTAAGTGTTTGATCCACCCCATCCTAGCAAGACGCAGTCGTCACAGTAAGCTTAAGGTCACTGCTTAATCGACTTGGCAAAGAGTGCCTCCTTGCAGAAAACTTCGGAAGACGTGGTAATATTACACATACATTTTACTTTCGACACATAAAAAGCCCATTAATGGGCTTTTTATGTGTCGATACCAACAAGCTGCGTTTGGGGCAATGAGACGCTTTTGTGTGCAAGCACAATGGCAGCAGCAAACCTCTGGGCCAAAACAACGCATCCGGCCGAAAAACAAACAACTCAAAAGAAAAAAACAATGAATTGATGTTCGAACATTTTTGCCGTGAATAAGTTTTAAGGTGATTGGCGTTCTCCAGCCTACTTCCGTCCTTGATTGCAAGGAAGTATACTGGTTTTCAACAGCATCTATATAGTTTCAGAGAAGATGTGTGGGTTTCAAGTGTTTTTGTCGCACCATATCGATAGAGATGACGCATCCTGGAATATGATGGTCCCATGGCAGCTCTCTCCACCCGCAGAAACAATACAGACAGCTTCTTTGAAACACAATAAAAGAATAAAGGGGTCGTTCGCTCACAGGTTCTGCGATAACATGCATGACATGAAAAAACACAGCAAAATCTGTTGTTGAGTACATCCAAACCGGGCAAAAACAGGACATACAGTACTCTCGGGAGCGATCCGTCCAGGGATCGAACCTGGAATTTTCTGCTCCGTAGGTAGACGCCTTATCCATTGGGCCAACGGACCTGCGACGCGCTTTCGTTCCTGTATTGTCAGGCTAAATATACACTAGGAGCCCAAGAGGCTCTTGGGCTTCTAGTGTATATATAGGCTGTTACCCACATGTGGGCCACAGGCTGTACAGCCTGTGGGATACTGGCCATGGCGGTGGATCGTCCCGCGGAATCAAAAGCGGTTTGGCACCTTCAGGGACTTAATAAAGTGCCATAACACCCGGGCCCTGAGCTTGTAAGCTTATGTTAATTAATTGAGACAAAAACGATATTACGATATATATATAGGAATATATATATTCCTAAGCCTAGGTAGCTACCTAGGCTACAGCTACACATATGCACTGGTAAGTTACAAGTTAACGTCATGCAATGCAATTGCATACACGTAACACTGCAATGTTTAGTGTATTCACGTTATTATAGACCTTGTAACGTTGCAACACATTCAAAATTGCACACACCCACACACACACACACACACACACACACACACACACACACACACACACACACACACACACACACACACACACACACACACCCACACACACACACGCGCGCACACACACACACACACACACATATCCGAAGTTCATCAAAAACATGTAGTTACATGCATGTATGTCACATATGTATTTACAGTGATTAGACAGCTGACCCTGTGATTGAGCATATGCACGTATTTGTCTCCAACCTGACTGGTGTACATCGCTTACATATTTGACACACATAGGTTAAAAATATGTATATACATCGGGTTCATCGGTTCCATATGCATACATACATCGGTTATGTCGGTTACATATACGTATATATGTAGACCCTTCGGTTACATATCCGTATACGCATATCCATCAGTCACATATACATACGTCCATTGGTTACATCGTTTACATATACGTACATCCATCAGTTATATTCTTTACATCTACGTATATCCATCGTTACATATACGTATATAATATAAACTTAGATTATGATTAAAGTCACCTAGATCTTCCCGAGATCCGTTGATCGACATCGACTGGCCAATTGGATTGAAACCCCTTGCAAGCGAAAAAAAAATTCGGCTGTTAGTACGGTAGTTACATTTTATAAATAATTAGCTCTTATAACACGTGATCATGAATAGGTCGCAAACCCTAACAAGGTACGCCAGTTGTCGACTTGCGGGTTGGGAACCCTAAACAAGCGGCGCCGGTTGTCGACCTGCGGGTTGGGAACCCTAAACAAGCTGCGACGGTCGTCGACTTGCGCGCGACAAGACTTACTCAACCTGTGCCGCTTGTCGATTATGGAGCTCCATTGCATCCTAAAGACAAGCTGCGCCAGCTGTCAAGTTGCCGGTTGCAATCCCTTAAGACAAGCTGCGCCAGCTGTGAAACTGCCGGTTGCAATCGTTAAAGACCAGCTGCGTCGGTTGTCGACTCACGGGTTGCACTCCCTCAACACAGCTGCGCCAGTTTTACAGCTCACCAATAACTCCGTCGGTCAGCGGCTGGGAGGTGTCCCGCATGTGCGCACTGGGTTGCTTAGAGGCATATTTTAATTTTCTCTTCTTTCTTTTTTACTTCGTGTGTTACTTGGCATGTTACTTGGTGCGTTACATCATTCCGCGCCGCTAAGACAACACGGCTGATCGAGAAATTTAGATGTCCAGCATTGCTGCACGAGTGGCTTCATCCATTCCCGTTGAGACGAATCAGATGATTGCGGCTTTTCCCGCGTCACGTCGCGCGTTACTTTATACGTCGCCACCGAGGCGACTCGGACCACCGAGACTTGTCCTGTGTTATGTCGCGCGTTACTCCATCCGTTGCTCCGACACGATGCGGACGACTGAGACGTGTCACGCGCCACTTCGTGCGTCACTCCATCCGCTGCTGCCGAGACGATACGCACAAGCGATACTTGTATAGCGTTACATCACGCGCTACAACACACGTTACATCCCGTGTTACTTCATCCGTCGCCGCCGAGAGGGTTCGGACGGTTGGGGGGCGGCCCTGCCTTCAGGCGCCGTCCCGCAGAGCACGCAGGAGGAGGACTTGTGGCGCCAGGCCGAGGGATTGTCAAAGCTGCCCCCCCAGACGCCCAGCCGCCTCCCGCGGGCGTACTGCACCGCCTTGTCGTACTGCTCTGACAGGCGGGCGAACCGCTTGGAGCCCATCTCCGCCACCCGGTGCTTTCCCGCCATCGATCTCCAATGCCTGTGCCACCAACGACCTCCAATGCTTTCCCAGTGCCTGTTCTGCCAACGACCTCCAATGCTTTTCCGATGCCTGTACCACCAACGACCTCCAATGCTTGTACCGCCAACGACCTCCAATGCTTTCCCAATGCCTGTACCGCCAACCACCTCCAATGCTTTCCCAATGCCTGTACCACCAACGACCTCCAATGCTTTCCAGCCAACGATCTCTAGTGCCTGTACAGCCAGCCCCCCCCCCCCCCCCCGCGGGGGGCAATGTGCGTCAGCTGCGTCTTTCCCTTTTGATGGCTGGTGGACGCGGGGTTGGGTGGGGCAGGCCCGGGGGTTGGCTGGGTGGGTGGGCTGGTGTGTGCGTGTGTGTGTGTGTGTGTGTGTGTGTGTGTGTGTGTGTGTGTGTGTGTGTGTGTGTGTGTGTGTGTGTGTGTGTGTGTGTGTCTGTGTGTGTGTCTGTGCGCGCGTGTGTGTGTGTGTGTGTGTGTGTGTGTGTGTGTGTGTGTGTGTGTTTGTATGTGTGTGTGTGTGTGTGTGTGTGTGTGTGTGCGCGCGCGCGCGGGAGGGCGGGCGGTCAGCCGGCCCCCCCCTTCTCTCTCTCCCGCACGGCTCCCTCCCCTTTCCCCACCTCCCCACTTGCTCTCGCTTTCTCCCTTCTCCTCTCCCTCTCCCCCCTCTTCCCAGCCAGCGCACCCACCCGCGCCCCCCCCACCCACCTCCCCTGTTTGCGGCGTTCCCACGCGCACGTTGTTACACGCAGATCAGCGGGCGAGATGCCGTCCCCCGCCCTTCTCCCCACCTCCCCTTTCTTGCGGTGACACCCTTGAAGGTCTAAATGAATGCCTGAGGGACAGAGGTACAGCAGTACAGCAGCGTACCCTTCGGGCAGTACAGCATGACCCCGCCGAAGCAGCTGCTGGCCCAAGTCCACGGGCTTGTTGAGCCAGTTTAGGCGCGTGCAGTGCCCAAGCAGCCGCCCGTACTTGTCGTACTCTGTACCTTCGCAAGTCACCCAGGCCCATCCGATGTACTTCGCCAGGGCCGCCTTTGCCGCTACACCTGCGCGCCGCACTCGTCCACGGTCAAGGCAGTACAGCACGCCCAGACCCGCCCAGCGTACTCCGCCAAAACCACCTTCGCTGCTGAACCTGATCGGTGCTGAACCTGATCGTTGCTGAACGTGATCGCTGCTGAACCTGATCGCTGCTGAACGTGATCGCTGCTGAACCTGATCGCTGCTGAACCGGAAATGGCATGATGAGAATGATGATTATCTGGGTGGGGCCTCCCCGGGAGAAAGCGGTACGGTGTGAAATACATCAGACCCAACCCACACAAAGCACATCAGCAGGGAAACAGGTGCCTCTTGTACACGGGAAATGGGTACGTTGAACTTCGCATTGGTTGAAGGATGGGCCTGACCACATGAGTATGATCACACCTCCCAATCAATACACTTATGACATAGGAGGGGCCTGAGCACATGAGTTTGATGACCCCTTCCAATCCAGACACTTCTGATCTAGGAGGGGTCCTGACCACATGAGTACGATGACCCCTTCCAATCAAGACACTTCTGGTCCAGCTCGGGCGCATCAATCCATAATAAGCGCACCACCTCCTCGTCCACCTGCGATAAAGCGCACAACCTCATCTTGGTAAGCGCACCACCTCATCTCAGTAAGCGCACCACCTTATCCTCCACCTGCGATGAAGCACACAGGTCGGGACTGTGGATTTGTCCCTCCCCCCTTCTTCCACACCCCCCCTCTCTCTCTCTCTCACACGCACGCTCTCTCTCTCTCTCTCTCTCTCTCTCTCTCTCTCTCTCTCTCTCTCTCTCTCTCTCTCTCTCTCTCTCTCACACACACACACACACACACACTCACTCTCTCTCTCTCTCTCTCTCTCTCTCTCTCTCTCTCTCTCTCTCTCTCTCTCTCTCTCTCTCTCTCTCTCTCCCTCTCTCTCTCTCTCTCTCTCTCCCTCTCTCTCTCTCTCTCTCTCTCACTCACACACACACACACACACACACACACACACACACACACACACACACACACACACACACACACACACACACACACACACACACACATGTGTGTGTAACAGGCAGAACGTTTATGATGAGAGGGTAAGTGTAATAGAAGTAGCTTCACAGTGTCAAAACGGACTAACTACACAGGAGGTGATGCTTTGAATACAAATTCCACAGTGACCACAGTAATCAGATGAGAGTACATTGCAAAGTGTGATACACGTCTTCAGACTTCAGAGACAAAGAAAGATGTTTATTCAGTAATACAGCGAAGGCATGCTTACAAGGAGACTGTCTCCATCCACAACATACGCGGGCCCTGACACGGTGACCAGGTCTGGCGACTCCAAGATGAAGTTTGCCAACTTGTACAAGCCCACGAGACAGAAGGCGACGAGCGCGACGATAAAACTCAAAGACCAATTGCTCTTTTTCACGCCCTGGCTCTTCTCCTTCCGTTGGTTGCCTCTTGACCGAGGATTCCCCATGGTAGCCCACCCACGCGGGGCCTGCTAGCTGATGAGCGAGCGGCCGGCGCTACCTAAGTATTTGCCGCCAGCACAGAGTGCTCTAGCATTCACGAAAGGGGTTACCCAGGATCACTTGTCACACTTCTATTATCCCGACAGCGCTGCCTGCCATACGCGAGATTTTCGATGCTGCGGATCATGCCGAGCTAGCTGTGTCATTATCTCACAAATGCACTCCTCTCAATGTTGGTAATCCCACGAAGTCCAATTATACGCAGATAAGGTAATGTATTCTTGGCATTGTCAATTAAACTGTCATGGGCGGCAAACATGTCAAGAAAAAAGTGTCCCACAAGGCCGTACAGTTGTACATCATTGCGGTACATGGCTGTCAACATGTGCTCACGATCGCGGTCAATTTCTGAAAGCTACCACCTCTTCCTAGCAGCATGCATGTATGTTTTTCTCCGTGGTAACCGTGTATGCGCCAAGTCGTAAGGCCTTTCTTTCTTTTCGCGACAAACGGTAAGTGCCGTACCGAAAGGGTGTACTGCAAGTGAGTCCTGGAAAGAAATCTAACACCGGCACATCCCTCTGCGAGGAACCAATCAGGCCTTCTATAAGCCTTTGGACTGACTAAGCTGGCTTTAGTACAATAGGTGTATCAGGGAGCACAGAGCAGCCGTAGCGATCTCGGAGTAGGTTTCGCGAGGTAAGCCGAACTTACAATGCTAGAGAACTTGTTTGGACGAAACAAAGAAAATATCGAAGAATGTTAGTACTTCTGGTGTGAACTTTGGTTTCGTTTCTTGCGGTTGCCCGCAAAAGATGTTGTAGGCTGTACACTCCGCGTCGAAACTTTGGACTCGGTGATTTTAAACTATTCAATTCGTCCATATTGCTGTTAACAGGCAACTTTCATCCCATTGGAAGTGATTTTCAAATGTCATGCTCCCAAGGGTAAACTCAAATGTTGGAGATTACGGCGGAAGGGCATCGTGGCTTTGTGCATGGTGATCACATGAATGCTGACGCCCGTTCAACACATTCACTTCTACACATTTGTGATAGATTTTAACGGTGAATTTAAAACCAGGGTTTGTCATCTCAAAGAACGATGCAGTGCACAGTCTCTTGTGAGTCCGGGGTCAGGAACCACACCTCTGACTCCGTTTTGGGAACCCAACCTTCTCAAACACCTTGGAAATCCTGTTTCGTATGTTTTGTGGTCCCACCATTAATCTTGTTACTCAAATACATAACCTCTTGCTGTCCCCCGTGTCGACTCATTCATCCATTTCCAGCTCTTCCATCTTGCACTGTGCAAGAACTTAAAGCTGTGGGAGTGTTGGAATGAATGGGTATCGTGCAGAAAATCGCACTTATTTTGTGGGCGGTTGGTCTCATCTTACTATCTAAAATCGAAGACATTGCACACGATCTCAGTTGCAAGTTGGCTGCATGTCTGATACGCCACCATTCGTTGTACGCAGGGTACGGGAGTTCGATCCCCAGTCATGCCTCAGGCCCGCAGCCTGGCACATTTTGTCCCTTCACTGGATTTGGGCGCCCGCCAGGGAATCCATGGATCTCTGCCCGCGCTTCGAACCCTATACCGGGCATCCGTACCATCAAAATTGAGCACATCTTCCACCGGTCACCCGCCAGGGACCTTCAGTACCGCCGCTCCGCAGCGCAGGATGGCTGGGATCACACCCGCGGCATCCCGGTGTGGGGCCTCCCGGGCAGAAATCGCCCGGTGTCTCAGTGACCACGCCCAGTACCCCGACAGAAGACGGTCATTGAACAGGTCCCCCGCACCAGCGCATCGGCGGCAGCCACCGGGGCGGTGCGGGCCACGGCGACCCGGCAAAGCGTCTTCGGGTTTGCTGAGGCGGGTGGAGCGCGGGGTGCGGGGCGGAAGCCGGTGCGGAGCCGGTCGGTCGGGAACGGGGCCGAGGCCGACGGGGGTACCAGCCTGCCGGTCCCCGTGGACTGGCTTCACGGGTCCAGTGACCCCGTCGCGGTCAATTACGACGCCGTGATTGTTCTGGGAGGTGGGCCCTACCCCTCACCGGCCTTCTTCTCAGAGGCGGTACTCTCCCCTTGAAAGTCGGGGCGGTCTTCACCTGCTTGACGCGTCAAAGTTGGGTTGGTCGTGTACCTGCTTCACATTTGAAGCAATTCCATCACAATTTTTGTCCCGCCACCCCCCCCCCCCCTCCCCCTCAAATTGCACTATAAGCGTAATTCCGTCCTGCCCCCCTCCCCCCCCCCCCGGGGGGGCCGCACCCCCCTTAGATGGCACTATTATGTAGTTCCTTCCTGCCCCCCCCCCCCCCTCCCCACCCCACCCTCTCAGATGGCCCATTACATAATTCCGTCCTGCCCCCACTCGTAGATGGCACGATTACGTTGTTCCGTCCTGCCTCCTCCCCCCACCCCCCCCCCCCAACCCTCTCAGATGGCCCCATTCCGTAATTCTGTCCTGCCCCCCCCTCCCGGCCCACTCAGATGGCACTACTACGCTGTTCCTTTCCTGCCCCCCCCCCGCCCCGCCCTGCCTTTTTGGACTATCTTTTGCGATCCCTTCGTGTAGTGCTCCGAGTCCGTTCTAGTGAGGCAAGGCGGGTGATCTTGCCCGCCTTTCTGCCCTCCCCCCCCCCCTTCTGATCTCTGTTCTGACTACCGAATCTACTCCTGAAACCCCAAATCTTCTGGGGGTTGTGATTTCCTCTTATTTGACAAGAAGGAAGGACGAGGGAGAGGGAGATTACATCATATATCTGGTAAATCTTCACCGCCTCATAGGGAACCGACCCTTCCAGCCCCGCACAAGGGCGTCCGGAAGTTCCGGGCCCCGGTCACAATAGTATTTTTAGAATTCTTTTACGTTCTGTAATGTTATTACAGAAAGTATAGTCTATGATGTTGTTATAGAATATACCAATGGTTTCTTACGGAATGATGATGGCAACCAGGGGCACTGCCTGCTCCGCTGGCGGTGGGTGAGAGGCTGAATTTTTGGGTTGCTTCGCCGATGAGAGCGTTCAGGTAGCCCTCTGTGGCTAGGTTTTTGGTTTCAGGTTTTGGTGGTGTGAACGGTTGTAGTTAATGATTTGACCGTTTTAGTTCGAAGAGGTAGGGGGGAGGGGGTGTGCAGGGGGACTGATGGGGACGGCAGCCTCCCACAGGTCCCCCCTCGACCCCCCCATCGCCCTCAGGGTGATGTGGTCTCTATCCCTCCTCTCTCTCTCTCTCTCTCTCTCTCCTCTCCTCTCTCTCCTCTCCTCTCCCTCCCTCCCCTCTCTCCCTCCCTCCCTCCCTCCCCCCCCCCCCCCCCCCCCCCCCCCCCTCCTCTCCCCTCCCCCCCTCTCCCTCTCTCCCTCCCTCCCTCCTCTCTCTCTCCTCCCTCCTCCTCTCCTCCCTCCTCCCCTCCCTCCCTCCCTCCCTCCCTCCTCCTCCCTCCCTCCCTCCCTCCCTCCCTCCCTCCCTCCCTCCCTCCCTCCCTCCCTCCTCCCTCCCTCCCTCCCTCCCCCCCCCTCCCTCCCTCCCCCCCTCCCTCCCCTCCCTCCCCCCCCCCCCCCCCCCCCCCCCCCCCCCCCCCCCCCCCCCCCCCCCCCCCCCCCCCCCCCCCCCCCCCCCCCCCCCCCTCCCTCCCCTCCCTCCCTCCCTCCCCTCCCTCCCTCCCCTCCCTCCCTCCCCTCCCTCCCTCCCTCCCCTCCCTCCCTCCCTCCCTCCCTCCCTCCCCCCCCCCCTCCCTCCCTCCCTCCCTCCCCCCCCTCCTCCCTCCCCCCCCCCCCCCCCCTCCTCCCTCTCTCTCCTCTCTCTCCTCTCCCTCTCTCTCTCTCTCCTCTCCTCTCTCTCCTCCTCTCCCCCTGCTCTCTGTGGGGGGGGGATGGGGGGGGGGGGGGGGGGGGGGGGGGGGGGGGGGGGGGGGGGGGGGGGGGGGGGGGGGGGGAGAGAGGAGAGAGAGAGAGAGAGGAGGAGAGGAGAGAGGGAGGGGAGAGAGAGAGAGAGAGAGAGAGGGGGGGGGGAGAAGAGAGAAGGGAGGGGGAGGAGAGAGAGAGAGAGGAGAGGAGAGGAGAGAGAGAGAGAGAGAGAAGAGAGAGAGGAGAGAGAGAGAGAAGAGAGAGAGAGAGAGAGAGGGGGGGGGAACTGAAGGTAGATATGGAGAGAGAAATAGACAGAGAAAGGGGTGAGAAAGGGCAGGGGGGTGGCCCCTTTCTCACCCCTTTCTCTGTCTATTTCTCTGCCCCCCCCCCCCCCCCCCGGGGGAAGGTTTGGTGTAGAGGAAGGGAAAGAAGGGTGGGTGTACTCGGGCAGGAGGGATTGGATTGACAGGAGGAGGTGTGTTGGGCAGGCTTGGCATCATGCCCTATTGTCTGTTTAGGCAACGGCACGCCGCACAAGGCGCCCCCGCGCAACGCCTGGGGCTTCTGCATTTCCGAATCCACGGCCTGCGCCAACTACCTGCTCAGCAAAGTGCGCTCTTCCTTTGCTTTTCCCACTCGAACTTCTCTCTGCCCTTGGTTTCCCCCCTCGAACTCCGCTCTGCCTTTGGGTTTTACCGCTCGAAAACCGCTCTGCCTCTGGCTTTTTCCACTCGAAAACCGCTCTTCCTCTGGTTTCCACTCGGAATCCGCTCTGCCTTTGTTTTTCCATCGAAATCCGCTCTGCTTTGTTTTTCCACTCGAAACCGCTCTGCCTTTGGGTTTTTCCACTCGGAATCCGCTCTGCCTTTTCGTTTTTCCACTCGAATTAGCTCTTTGCAGTTCAGGACAGCGTGTCTCTTATGATGTGCGCGCTGTGCAGGGAATCCCGGCACAAGATATATACAAGGAAGAGGCATCTTTCGACACTGTTGGCAACGGCTACTTTCCCTCACAATCCATGCTATCCCCTCAGGCTGGCGGTAAAACCCCGCTCCACCCCCCCTCCCTCCCTCCCCCCCCCTTCTCTCTCTCTCTCTCTCTCTCTCTCTCTCTCTCTCTCTCTCTCTCTCTCTCTCTCTCTCTCTCTCTCTCTCTCTCTCTCTCTCTCTCTCTCTCTCTCTCTCTCTCTCTCTCTCTCCCCCCCCCCTCTCTTTGTTTGTGTGTGTGTGTGTGTGTGTGTGTGTGTGTGTGTGTGTGTGTGTGTGTGTGGTGTGTGTGTGTGTGTGTGTGTGTCTCTGTGTGTGTGTGTGTGTGTGTGTGTGTGTGTGTGTGTGTGTGGGCGGGCGCGCGCGAGTTCGTATTTTTGTTTTTTGCCTTTGTTCGTTCCGTCTTCCTTCTTCACCCCTTTTTCCCTTCTGTTGGAGGAGGGGAGGGGGGTGCCAACACTCCCTTTCCCTACACGGGTGTTTCCAGTCCGCAGCAGCTGTTGTTGGTTGTACTGTTGTTCTTTCCTAATCTGACCGGTTCTATTAGATTTTTTCCCCTTGTGGCTTATAATTTTCACTAGGAATGTTTCCTTGTTGTTCTCGCAGGCCACCCATAGTGGTCCACCCATAGTGGCTCCTCAACAGGTCCACCCATAGTGGCTCCTCAATCATGTACTGTGTTGCTGCAATGGGGGGAAGGGACAAACTGCTTTGAGTGCACTGAGTCACGTGAGTGCACTGAGTCACGTGAGGGTACTGAGTCACGTGAGTGCACTCAGGTGATGAGCCATTGTGGGTGGAACCGATTGGATTATGAGAATGATAAGGAGATTGGTCCTAGTGCGGGCCTGCAGTAATGGTCGGTTTTGATCTATGGGACGCTTCAGGCTGTTTTGTGTGTGTTTTTGTGTGTGTGTGTGTGTGTGTGTGTGTGTGTGTGTGTGTGTGTGTGTGTGTGTGTGTGTGTGTGTCTGTGTTTGTTTGTTTTCTTTGGGTTCTGTACTGCAGATGTTGTTGTACACAGCTGGAGCTTACTGTTCCTATCGTTGAACACCCAACCTGCCGCTCGTTTCGTTGACTGGAAATTGCGGTCTTTGTTTTCTTGCGAACTATCATCGTCAGCACTTTGTTGCTACAGCACAAACTTGTCTTAACACCCTCAGCTTCTGTTACATATCGCTTTTGGGGGAAAAATGGAAACAAAAAATACTTTTTCCTTAGACAACCAAAAAAGAGGGGGAAACCCCGAGAAAGAAGAAGTGGTGCGGTTGCGGGAATGAAAAGGAGTGGTTCCGGGATCCCATGACGACTCATGCCAGACTCGCTGTCCGGAGTACTGCACTCCCCCCCCCCCCTTTACATTCAACGCCCTTGACCACCGCAAACCGCAACCTTTGGGATTTCATTTGTCAACTCTTCAAGTAGCACGAATAAAAAGGCGTGCCAGCACCCGGCCGTAATGCAAGACTTCGAGTAGACAAATTCGAATTGAGTTGACGATTTCAAGGCCTGGGGAGAAGGCACCGAGGCGACAAGGGCTGGGGAGGAGTCGAAGGACGGCATGCGTTTTGCGTTTTCAATTTTTTCCAAATCACGAGAAAAAGATTTGAAATCACCAGAAAAAAGGATTTCCGTTTATAAAAACTTCGTCTCCCTTCTAAAGCAGACTTGCGGAGAGCAGGAAATGCAGCGTTGTGACGTCGCGGTTCCACATGCCTCGAACCCGAAGCATCTTCCAGCTGTGCTATGCGCTGGGCTCCTCTGCGGTTTACGGCAGCCCCTCCGCCATCAAGCTGGATTTCCAGTCAGCCACCGACGACGCAATTTTCCCCCCGGACGTCCTGCGGGCCCGGCTCCTGCGGGAGCAGGCCTCCCTACAGGTCCCCACAGTCACCCTGATCCCTTCAACCCTCAACCCCCCCGCGGGGGGGGGGGGGGGGGCTCTGGTTCCCAGACGCTCCCCCCCCCCTCCCCCGGCAGGTCCCCCGGTCACCCTGTGATCCCTGCTCCCGTCCTCCCGGTCACCCGAATCCATCATCCCTTGGATCCTGCGGCCCCGGCTCGTGCTTGAGCCGTCCTCTTTGCGAGTCTTTCTTACACCCCGCAGGGGGGGGGAGGGGCAGGCGCGTGCGTCTGTGTGTGTGTGTGTGTGTGTGTGTGTGTGTGTGTGTGTGTGTGTGTGTGTGTCTGTGTGTGTGTGTGTATGAGCGTGTGCGGCCTGTCGCGTATGTTATATATGTGTGGCCGTATGCACTGGCTACGTTCATGCCCCCCCCCCCTCTCTCTCCCCTCTCTCTATCCCCTCCCCCTTTAGGGAGGGAATTCCTCGCACAAACATACACATGCACCTGCGCACATGCACACACGCGTGCACACACCCAAACCAACGCCCACCCACACACCCCTACCCTCCCCTCCCCTGCCCTCCCACCTATGGCTATGCTATGCCTTTAGGCTATGCTATGCTAGGCCTATAGGCTAGCTATAGGCTAGCTCTCCGATGGGCACCTCTGTGAAATGCCTGTCTCTAGACGGGACCTGCTGATACCTGCACTGGGGAAGTGTCAAGCCTAATGAAACTCAACCCCAATGGAAAAAGATAAGCCCAAGTGAAAAATAAAATTAATGAAAATATACTCTAGTATCAGTCTATATAACATTAACGAAAATGTTTAACTTTAATGAACATGAACATTTTCCCTTGAGACTGAAAGGGAGGAAATCCGGGGTGAGTCATGGGGATGGCGTGGCGCTCACGAGGCCCTGTACTGGACTGGGGATGGTGTTGTCCTGTACGAGGCCCACACATGTGCGTGTGTACCGCAGGCATGGGTGAAGAACACCAGAAACCTGAGGACGTTGCCTGAGCTGCACAGCTGGCTATTCTCCACCCACAGCTGCTATGCTGTGGCCATGCAGGTGCCGTACTGCCTTGCCTTCATTTCCTTATGGAAAATTAATGGAATGGAACGTTGCGGAACATTAATGGAATGGAACGTTACGGAACATTAATAAAATGGAACATTACGGAACATTCCCACCTTGCAGGGACTGTGCACTATCCTGCCACCCTTTTTTCCCTTTTTTCCCCCTTTTTTTTTTTTTTTTTTTTTTGTTAACCACCATTCACGACACTACGCTATCAAGCAGCCCACGTCTTCCTTCATGCGTACGTACATGCGTTCGGTACATTTCTACTGCCTTGAAGTAGTGAAAGTTCTACCCTGCAGCTGCCGTATATGACTTCTGTACGATCTCACCATGATGGGAATGTGTACTGTCTTCTGTACATTCCTGCAATATTGCATATTAATATGCAACTGCTTATGTTATAACTAATTAGGGCTCTCATCAGCCTGTCGTGGCTGAATCGTTCTGGAGACGTCATCAGCAGCATCGCTGTCATCGTCATCGTCATCATTGTTGTCGTCGTCGTCGTCGTCGTCTTGGTCATCATCATCATCAATATCATCATTTGCCCTATTCGTGTCAGTTCAATGCTTTCGTCGTCCCATCATCTCCCTTCAAAACTTGCTCACCGGTGTTCCAGCTGTCCACGCTTGTTACGCTTTGTAAGCCTTTTTTTTATTGTTTATTTTTTTTTTGGACTCAGCGAGTCTCGGTGAAATGCGTGTGTATAGGGCCTGGCTTGTCATTCTCACACAACAAGGCCGTGCAGGCTTCGCTTTCATCAAGCCCGTGGTCAGGGACCGGTTATTTCCGAGCTGTCCAAGTATTAGCGCATCCAACCCTGCATCCCCGTATGCGCGCCCCCACCCCGCGCGCGCGCGCACACACACACACACACACACACACACACACACACACACACACACACATACACACACAGACAGACAGACACACACACACACACACACATACACACGCACACACACACACACACACACACACACACACACACACACACACGCACACACACACACAGGCCGTATGCATGCACCCACACACACACACACACACCCCCCCTTCGCCCGCACCCACCCACCTATCCCCACACCCCTGCCCGCCCACCCGCCCACTAACTGTGACTCCCTCGCACCACGCACCCACCCACTCCCACCCACCCACACCCACCCGCACCCCCCTTTCACGCATCCACCCACCCACCCCCACCCACCCACCCAATCCCACCCCCAACCACCCACCCGTGGCGTGTTCATTCTTTCGTGAAATATGAGACCACTTGCGGGATGGCTCTATATTGCAGGAGGACTTCGGGCGCCCAAGCAAGTACAACAAAGACATGGACAGACAGACCTTGGCCTCGTACTAGCTACGTAGCTGCTATGTATACATAGCAGCTCACCGCGGCTACCCACCGCGGCTGTTGCCCTTTGAGGCACGTGCTCATGCATCCGTACGGCCGAGCCAACAGACCTACTTCCGCCTTGTCCTAGGCCTCCCTTTGGTCGTGGGGCCCCCCCCGTCCCTGGTTCCTTTTAGATCCTCTTGGTTCCTGAGGGTCTCCTGGTTCCTCGGTGTCTCATAGCGCCTCAGGGCCTCCTGGTTCCTTTCAGGGCCTCCTGGGTCCTTTTAGGGTCTCCTGGGTCCTTCTAGGGCCTCTTGGTTCTTTTTAGGGCCTCCTGGGTCCTTTCAGGGCCTCCTGGTTCTTCAGCTCGATCCTGGTGCCCTTGCGGCCTAGGCCTCCTACTTTCGTACGGCCCCCTGGTTCCTTCTAGGGCCTCTTGGTTCCATTTAGGGTTGCATGGTTCTTTTTAGGGCCTCGTGATTCCTCTTGAGGGCCTCCCGGTTCCTTAAGGCCTCCGGAGGGATCCTGGTTTCTTAGGGCCTCCCGGTTCCTCAGGGCCTCCTGCTTCGACCCACCACAGCCGAATTTATGTAAGGGAGATCCTCTAGAGGGTGCACCCTCTACCTTACCACGTGGCCGGGCCTTGGCAGGCGCCTCGTGACGGGGGACAATAATGAATAATCGAGAAGGATTAATTCTTTTTATGGACTTGACTTGCCAGACTTTTGGCTTTTTTTCACTTGGTAAACTTTGGACCTGTATATTGAACAAGTCGAATTAGTCGTAGACATGGATGTTTAGACCTGGAAAATGGATGGACGCGCGTGAGGGATCGCTTGATTAGATGGTCGATGAGTACGCGCGTGAAATTTTGGTT
>KV908742.1:70266-74102 GCA_002005505.1 Botryococcus braunii
TGTGTGTGTGTGTGTGTGTGTGTGTGTGTGTGTGTGTGTGTGTGTGTGTAGGGGGTGGGGTGGGGAGACAGACCGATAGGGGGGAGCGAGAGAGAGAGAGAGAGAGAGAGAGAGAGAGAGAGAGAGAGAGAGAGAGAGAGAGAGAGAGAGAGAGAGAGAGAGAGAGAGGGGGGGGGGAAGGAAGGGAAGAGAGAGAGAGAGAGAGAGAGAGAGAGAGAGAGAGAGAGAGAGAGAGAGAGAGAGAGAGAGAGAGAGAGAGGGGGGGGGGGGGAGAGAGAAGGCGTGCGCGTATGTGTGTGTGTGTGTGTGTGTGTGTGTGTGTGTGTGTGTGTGTGTGTGTGTGTGTGCGTCTGCGTGTGTGTGTGCGTGCGCGCGCGCGCGTGTGTGTGTGTGTATGTGTGTGTGTGTGTGTGTGTGTGTGTGTGTGTGTGTGTGTGTGTGTGTGTGTGTGTGTGTGTGTGTGTTTGTGTGCGTGCGTGCATGTGCGTGTGTGTGTGTGGGGGGGGGGGGGGCTGCGCATCTACTGTATTTCTCCTTGATTGGAGGTACGTCCTGGACGTGAGACAGCCATATGAAGAGGAGGTGCTCGCTCACCTACCGTACCTCTCTTTGATTGCAGGTACGTATGGGATGAAAGACAAAATGAAAAAGGGGGGGGGGGGGCCGCTGCGCAACTACTGTACTTCTCCTTGATTGGGGGTACGTCCTGGAAGTGAGACAGCCATATGAAGAGGAGGTGCTCGCTCACCTACCGTACCTCTCTTTGATTGCAGGTACGTATGGGATGGGAGGCAAAAATTGAAGGGAGGGGGGAGGGGGGGCGCTGCGCAACTACTGTACTTCTCCTTGATTGCAGGTACGTCCAGGGAGCAAGGCAACAAGAGAAGAGGAGGCGCTGCGCACCTACTGTACTTTTCCTTGATCGCAGGGACGTCCTGGATGGGAGGGAGGGCAGCCAGCTTCTCCAGCTTGGCGAGCTCGGTCGACTTCAGCGCCAGCTGCGCCTGCAGCTTCTTGATGCGGGCGGCCGCCGCCACTGCTGCCTTCTCGGCAGCTTCCTGCCGCAAGGCCTCCGCATCGTCCAGCTTCCACACGCTGCTGCCGTCCGGCCGGTCTTCCAGCCGCACCCCAAGATCCACCAGCGTGCCGTCCCGAACTCTGCCGCAGGGAATCCCACAGACTTTGACGGCAGACCCTGAAGACTCTTGATGGCAGACTCTGATGGCTTTGACGACTTTTGATGGCAGACTCTGATACCTTTGACGGCAGACTTTGACGGTTTTTTGACGGGCAGACTTTTGAGAGAGGTTTTTTGACAACCTTTGACAGCAGATTTGGTCGACTTTTGACGGCGGACTTTGACAACTTGCACGGCAGCCCTTTCAAGACATTGACAGCAGACTTTTGAGACTTTGACAACTATGACGGCAGGCTTCAGCGACTTTCTAACGGTTTGAGCGTCCTTTCAAAGGGGAGGATATCGGACGCTCGGCTTGTGGAGGCTCGGGCGGAATCGTACCCGTATGAAGCCGCATCTAGCCTTGACTAAAAGCAAAAGGTGCACGCACACACGCACGCACACACACACACACACACACACACACACACACACCACACACACACACACACACACACACACACACACACACACACAAAACGCTGGAGAGGGGGGGGGCAGCAATTCGAGCGCGACGCAAAACCCGCTCCAGCGAATTCCACTCCTGGAGAGAAGGCGGCCCACCTGTCGCAGGTCTTCAGGATTTCGGAGGAGTCCGCCTTCTTCTTGGCGAGGCCGCGGACTTCGTCGCGGAAGGCGGCCAGAGCGTCCAGGTACTCTTCCCCGCCCGACTGCGGATTGGCCTCCCGCCCAAAGCCCAGCTCGTCGGGCCCGGCGGTCGAAAGCCCGAAAACCCGCAGGATGTGCGTCACGCACGCGGCGGTGTTCCGCACCAGGAGCGGGTGAGGGGCCCCCCCTGCAATTAGCAACCCGGCCCGCTGATGTGCACTGGCCCGGGGCACACCCCCCCCCCCCCCACCACCACCACCACACACTTACACACACACATGCGCTCTCATGTGTATGCACATGCACACGCATGCACATGCATGCAAGCACCCACATTCGCAGGGCATGCAACCACCCCCATGCATCCATGCATGCATGCACAATCGCTCAGAGATGCACATACGCAGCCATGCTCGTATGTGCACATGCAGGCACTCACGTGTGCACTCGAACTTGCTGAGCAAACCGCCTGCCATCGGACACATACCAGCTGGGTTGGCTTCGCAGGCGGACAGGTACTTGTTGGTGTCATGAATGAGCTCGCAGAGAGAATCGAGAGCAAGCCGCGTGTTCAAATTATCCAACAGAGCTTCGTGCACACGCCGTTTTGTAGCTACTGTGTGGTCATCGAGCAGCTTCTCCCGTTCCTATTCCAGGCCCCAACCACTCTTTTGAGCGCAGTACATATGTAAAAGCAGGGGCCAGTACAGATTCAAACGGCCAATGCTCCAGGATTTTCTGGATGAGGGTGGGGTGGGTGGAAGAACATTGGAATTCATTTGAATGTTGAACACTTACAGCACACCTTTGTGCCACTTCGACCGAAAGCATCCCCCTTGAAATCAGGGTACTGTCCCTGAGGGAGGGAGGTAGGGAGGGAGGGAGGGATGGAGGGAGGGAGGGAGGGAGAGTATGGGCCGCGGGGGGGGGGGGGGGGATCCTCACATGCCATCGAGCAGGGGCTTCGGGGCAGGCGTTACGGAGCGCGACGTCGACGTTCTGGAAGAAGTTGCGCAGGAGCTGCTCCTTGGCGCGCATCTCATCGCGGGCCGCCTCTCCGTACGTCATTGGCTTGTCCCACGGCTGCAGCGCAAACATCAGCCGCATCTGGCGCGGACTGAAAGTCTTCAGGGCCTCCCTGCCCCCATGACAACATCCACAAGCACCTCAAAATTGGATTCCATGATAAAGAATATCAGCATCAGCCGCATCTGGCGCGGACTGAATGTCTTGAGGGCCTCCCTGCCCCCACCACGACATCCACAAAAACCTCAGAATTGGATTCCATGATAACGAATTTCAGCATCAGCCGCATCTGGCGCGGACTGAACGTCTTGAGGGCCTCCCTACATCACCCACAGCGACCTTCAAAATGGCTTCAAACATTCAACAACACCTTGGACCTGGCAGCTGGTTTTTCAGGGCTGACTTTTCCCAGCTATCAGTTTTGCCTCAAAAGTTTGATAATCAGCTCTGCATCTGGCACGGACTGAATGTCTTCTGCGACATCACCCACGACACACCAAAAGTGCGCTCCTTCATAGAAAACACTTCGGTCATGCGTGCCCTTCCCACGAAGAAGAGCTGTGGCCTGTCCTTGAGAGCCGTCACAGCTAGGTCTCAAGCTGTGCGGGTATCCAGGAGGCAATCTATTTTGCACCATGTAAACAACCTTCTCGCGTCTTGCCCCGCAGCCACATCTCCGGCAGTGGGGCGGCTTGCGCAGTGCCAATCCCTCTATTTCTCCCTCCCTCCATCCCAGCGCCCTCCTGCACAGTTACTTGACACATGCGTGCGCTCCCTCGTCCGCTTCTCCCTCCTCGCCTCTCTCCCTGTCCTACCACCTTGCACGCACGCGCGCGCTCCACACACACACAACCACCACACACCGAGAGAGAGAGAGAGAGAGAGAGAGAGAGAGAGAGGAGAGAGAGAGAGTGAGGAGAGAGAGGAGAGAGGAGAGAGAGAGAGAGAGAGAGAGAGAGAGAGAGGGGGGGGGGGGGGGGGGGGGGGGGGGGGGGGGGGGGAGGGGAGGAGAGGGAGGGGAGAG
>MVGU01001593.1:15000-45000 GCA_002005505.1 Botryococcus braunii
TGTTATATCAGTATTATATCCGTATTTTATCAGTATACATGTGTAACCATGGTGGCAATCCACTGTGAGTGTACGGTCCATGATGGAGCATGGTCTGAGTGCAGGACACAGTGCTGTGTTAATAAACTTGTGTAACCTGTGTTATGGCGGCAAGAGCCTCTGTGATTTGTGCCCCTCTGTGATTTGTGCCCCTCTGTGATTTGTGCGCAACTGTGAGGGTGCATGATGGAGCGTGGTGTGGGTGCAGGACATGGTGCTGTGTCAATCAACATGTGTATGGCGGCAAGAGCCTCTGTGATTTGTGAGCCTCTGTGATTTGTGAGCCACTGTGAGTGTGCATGATGGAGCGTGGTGTGGGTGCAGGACACGGTGCTGTTCAACGACACCATCCAGTACAACATTCGGTGAGCCGATCGCCTTTTTTATTTTTTTTTCTTTTTGGTGCTAAGCGCATTTCTATTTCGTGTGTGGTGGTCAGATGTGTAAGGAGGTAAAGGAAAGCGAGGGGAGGCAGGGTGGAGGGAGGGAGAGAGGAGAGGGGGAAAGGAAGGGAAGGAGAGGGGAAGAGGAGGAGGAAGAGGAGGAGGAGGAAATGGGGGGGGGGTGTGCTGCACTACAAGACTTCGTGTAGGCACTGCAGTTGATTAGGGAATGTTGTATGTGCTTGATTACTCCGGAGTATCTGCAATTAGTACGGTGACGCACTCTGCGGCAGAAACTTCAGGAATGTTTTTTTTTTTTTTTTTTTTTTTTTGGGGGGGGGGGGTGTGGGATGATATAAGCTGCATAGAATTAGACTATTAAAATAGTACTTCGTTAGATGCCCGGAACCTACAAAATAACATAACGCACGAAATAACAAAACCAGAGGAGGTTGGGGAAAGCAAGCTCAAATGTACGTCTGTACCCTCAAATGTACGTCTGTACCCTCAAATCCAGTGGGAGGGGGGGACAGGTACGGGAGGCCATCAGCCAGCGACGAGGAAGTGGAAGCGGCTGCCAGCAGCGCCTCCATCCACGACGCCATCACAGACCGCTTTCCCCAGGTACCTCCCTCCCTGTGGGCTCTCCCCCTCTCTGTGCCCCCCCCCTTCTCTGTGGGCCCTCCCCCTCCCTGTGGGCCCCCTCCCTCCCTGTGGGCCCCCTCCCTCCCTGTGGGCCCCCTCCCTCCCTGTGGGCCCCCTCCCTCCCTGTGGGCCCCCTCCCTCCCTGTGGGCCCGCTCCCTCCCTGTGGGCCCTCCCCTTCCCTGTGGGCCCTCCCCCTCCCTGTGGGCCCCCTCCCTCCCTGTGGGCCCGCTCCCTCCCTGTGGGCCCGCTCCCTCCCTGTGGGCCCTCCCCTTCCCTGTGGGCCCTCTCCCTGCCTGTGGGTGGACATCTTTTTCATATCTTCGTCACACGTCAGATCTTGCACCTGGAAAAGAGGAAAAAGCTGGGCAGGGTGGATATCTTTTTCATGTCTTGATCACACGTCAGATCTTGCACCTGGAGATGGGGAAAGGGCTGGTTGGGTGGATATCTATTGCAAACCTTCATCAAACGTCAGATCTTGCGCCTGGAGACGAAGAAAGAGCTGGGAAGGGTGGATATCTATTTGATACCTTCATCACCCTTCCCAGCTTTGACTTCATCTGCTCGTCACCTCCCCGTTATCCGCATTTGCTCTGCGGCTACCACAATAGAACTCCTGCTTTCCCCTTGTGAAATCTCTTGTGAAATGTCTTGTGAAATCTCTTTTGAAATGTCACCTAATATCTTCATCACACCCTTCCTGCCCTCCGAGCTTCCCGGGCGGCCTCCACCCTGTTCAGTCGTGTGGTGAGGTGTAGGTAAGAAACAAAAAGCGATTTCTTGTGCGGGGTTGCACATTGCCTTGTGGGAAGCTAGTGTTTGACAGGGTTCGATACCCTGACACGTGTGCGCCGCCTTCTGGGTCCTTTCTTTTCCCCCTTTTTGTTTGGTTTCCAGAATACTTTTTCCGTCGTACGCTTTGGAGTATTGCTCAAGCCTAATGGTGCCTTGACAGCAGCAGCAGCAGCACTTTTGGGGCTTGGGACATGGAGTAGGCCATGGTTTGGTGCGAGCGTGGCAGGAGCAGTAATCCCTTGTCTCGCACTGGGGGTCAAGAGAAGGGAAATCCATCAGTTGGTGAACTGTGGGAGAAGTGAGGCAGACTATGGCTTGGTGTAATAGTGGCAGCTCCACTCTGGGTGAAGGTGAAGGTGGGCAGGCCGTGCGTTGGACCTTCAGGAAGAATTTGGGAAGAAAAGGGCTAAGTTGGGTTAGAAAAGGGCTAAGTTGGGTTTGGAAAGGGCTAAGTTGGATTAGAAAAGGGCTAAGTTGGGTTAGGAAAGGGCTAAGTTGGGTTAGAGAAGGGAGAAGTTGGGTTAGAGAAGGGAGAAGTTGAGTAGAGCATGATTTGGAACTCCAATGGTTGGAAGCAGCGGTTGCGTCAGTGGAGGTAGCAGGAGGAGGACTTGCACCAACACAGTAGTGGTGGAGAAGTAGAGGTGGTGGAATAGCAGTGGTGGTGGAGGAGTTGCGATGGTGGACGAGCAGTGGTGGTGGAATAGAAGTGGTGGTGGGAGCAGTGGTGGAAAAGTAGTGTTGGTGGAGTAGTGGTGGTGGAAAAGTAATGGTGGTAGAGTGGTAGAGGTGGTGGAGAAGTAGTGCCGGTGGAATGGCAATGGAGGCGGAATAGTAGTGGTGGTGGAGTAGTAGTGGAGGTAGAGAAGTAGTGACGGTGGAATAGTAGTGGAGGCGGAATAGTAGTGGTGGTGGATTAGTAATGGTGGTGGTGGTGTGGTAGTGGTGGTGGTGGAGTAGTAGTGTAGGTGGAGTAGCAGTGGAGCTAGAAATAGCGGTGGAGCTGGAAACAGTGCTGGTACCTGAAGAGTAGTAGTTAGTCGTAGAAGATGGCACTTGAGCAACGGTAGTGGTGCCTGTGGTGGGAGAACTGGCTCCGGTTCTCCAAGTCGACAAAATTGTATAATTCACAGTAATGTGTGTTTGTGGCAATGGCGACAATATTGTTTAATGTGTGTTTGTGGCGCTAGCAACAATATTATTTAAGTTACAAAAATGTTATGTAACGCTGCCATCTTGCAGTTGGAAACCGGACAGAGGGAAAGATGGTACCCCACGCCGAGGGACGTGTAGGACTCAGTCCCCCAGGGAGGCTGAGAAGACCCGGTGACCCAGATGTCTGCCTTGGGGTGCAGAGGTACGGGACGATCGTGGGGGAGAGAGGACTGCGGCTGAGTGGGGGAGAAAAGCAGCGCATTGCTTTCGCCCGCGCGCTGCTGAAGAATCCCCGGGTACTCTTTCGGATGCCCTCCCCATCCCCACTCTAGGGAGTGTGCCTCCCATGCCGATTTTTTTGATTTTTTTGACTTTCTTTACTGTTTTCCGACTTTTGTGACCCTTTTTGAGAGGGAGAGAGAGAGAGAGAGAGAGAGAGAGAGAGAGAGAGAGAGAGAGAGAGAGAGAGAGAGAGAGAGAGAGAGAGAGAGAGAGGGGGGGGGGGACAGCCGGGGGTACATACGTTTCCACACGCAACGCTGTGGGTTACAAAGTGGTGGGTTTGCATGTGGGGGTGCAGATATTGCTCCTGGATGAGGCCACGAGTGCGCTGGACAGCCTGACGGAGAGGAGGATCCAGGACGCTTTGCACGTGCTGCGAAGAGATCGGAGCACTCTCATCGTGGCTCACCGCCTATCCACGGTGGCTGACGCCAATCTTATTGTGGTCATGAAGGTAGCACCCCATGCACACTTTACACTATATTGGTCATGAATGCACACTTTACAATGTCGTGGTCATGAATGTACCGCCCCATGCACACTTTACACTATCGTGGTCCTGAATGCACACTTTACATCATCGTGGTCATGTAGGTACCGCCCCATGCACACTTTACACTATCGTGGTTATGAATGCACACTTTACATGTCGTGGTCATGAATGTACCGCCCCTTGCACACTTTACACTATCGTGGTCATGAATGCACAGGTTACACTGCCGTGGTCATGAAGGTGTCCCCCCCATGCAAACGTTACACATTATTCTAGCCGTCAAAATTTTCCGACGGTGAGGGACTGTCTGAAGTTGTTAGATTTCAAGGGCATGGGGAAGGACTCTGAAGGCTATTGCGTACCCTGGTCTTGGATCTGTCTCCTATTTTAAATAAATTGAAACTAAATACACAAGTGGTTCGTCTGTCCAGTGTTGTGCTCGGAGGAGCGGTGCATCGTTCATGCTGACACATTCATTGTTCATGAGTGTAACACATCACCCGTCATGATGACGAGATGAGCTGTTGAGCCAACTCACTCATGAGATTCATGCACGCACTTCTTACGGTCCCCATATGGATCCAACCATTCACGTCGTAGGATTTTGTCCATTTTTTTCCCAGTCTTATTTGATTATTTGTTTTTGTTTTTCTGGACTGTTCATGCCACAGTGTTGCTGAACAAGTCTCAAGTTGTTATTTTCTCGTTGCGCACACACAGGAGGGCAGAGTGGCGGAGATGGGGCGACACGCGGAGTTGGTGGAGCGGGGGGGCCTGTACGCGGAGATGTGGGCTCGGCAGGCAGAGGCGGGTCCCGAGAGTCGTGCGGCGTCCTCCGCAAATCTACAGGGCTTGGAGGAGACCGCGGGCCGGGAGACCAGGGAGGCTGTGGCTCCGTACCGCCACATGGGTCCCGCAGGCGACCCTCCGCTGGCCCGACACGGGCATGGAGGCCACGGCTTTCATGGCTGATGGCTGATGTAGGCCCGGATGGGGGGGGGGGGGTGGGAGGCCGGATTGGGAGCCAACGGGTGCTTGGCTGGGGAATTGGCCCTGGCTCGGGTGGGGACCGTGAGTGTTCGGTCATCGGGGGCCTGAGACTGATATCTTTCGCTTTTATCCTTAAATGGGAAGGGGAGAGAGTGTGTATGGTTAGGGTGAATGAAAGCTAGGGATGGGGATCCGCGGTGACGAGAGTGGAAGGGGAGGGGTAGCAGGGAGAGAGGGAGTGAGGGAGAGAGGGAGGGAGGGGAGGGAGGGAGGGAGGGAGTGGGTTAGTGAGTGGGAGTGAGAGAATGCAAAACCGGTTGCTTTGTAGGATGAGGACAAGGACAGATGCTGCTGATGTGCCTGCAGATTCTAAGGGCAACATATATGCTACCCAGTGTATATACACTGGGTTGGATTGGAAGTTTTTGTTCTAATGTCTTATGGTGATATTCGGAAGGTAATGTTTGATAGCAACGTAGGGCTGTACCTTGGACAAGATTTGGTATCTGACGTTGCCCTCAAGTGATATGTGATATCAGGCTAGCATATCCTTTTTTTGCATCAAGATGCAATTAGATGCAAAGCCCGTGCGAAGTGTTTCAATGACACGTTTGATTGACACAATCACCTTAGACTTGACGTAAACAGCCCACGTCGCCCTAGAGGCCTCCTGTGGGACAGGGGGGAGGCGGGAGGGCGAAGGCGGCTTCCTGCGCAGCTGCAGGTTGTCACGTGTGCACGCCTTGGTAGCTTTGATGCACCCTGTGTAACCAAATCTGGCAGTTAAAGGCTGTCAAAAGAATTGCACACCATGACGCATGTAAGTCTGCGTGCAATAATTGTGGTTTCAGAGAGCCCGCATGCATGTGCATGTGCATATGCTCTTTGTCCATAATGGTACACTATAATGATAGTTTACAGAATTTGAAACCAAATGTGCCACGTGTGTCCTTGTGCCATGTCCGTCGCCGCTGATCAGCAGAGAAACCCGCGGGCCATATCTCATCATGCCCTTGTAAGCCTAAAGGTCGGCGGGGTAGCTCCTATAGATGTAACTCTATATGGATGCTATATCTAAATATATATGGCTCTATAGATGCAATTGATTTTATTCTTCTTCGCCTCCTTGTTCATATGATTGTCACCAGCAGAAGCCGTACGGTTTTTCGTGAACGCCCTTCGGCCGGCAACAGAAAGTATTCACGTGAAGAGCTGCCAGAAGAGGGCATCTGCCGGTGCGGTATACACCAAATATATTTAGAATAAAGAGTGAAGCCTATCATAACATATTTGCATCGGATATATCCACATACTGCGTGCAGGCAAAGCCCCAGAAGCATTTCACAAGGCAAAGGCCTTCCGCCGGCTAGAGGGATGGTTGGAAGGCATCGCAGTAACTGGTCTCCAAGGGGGCATGAACGGGCATGCCCATGCGTGCCCCGTTGCAACTGCAGCCTCGAGGAGCTCCGTGGAGGCTGTGCGTACTGGAGGCTGTACGTATACGGTGTGGATCTACACATGTGGACGCACTATATTTAGTCCGTCCACAGGAACACACGGTGTCATTTGCACAGTGTAGAGGTCTTATAAGAGTAATTGCTCAAGAGCTCGTATGCGCATAAGAGCTCTAGAGCTTTTACAGAGAGGTCTCTCTGTTTTGTTCGGAGGATGAGACAACGGGGTAACCCAGCGGCAGGCTCCCCTGCAGGTACGCAGGTACAGCCCTTCTTCTACAAGGCCTTGCAGGGTACAATTGGCAACAGTGTGCACGAAACTGCTACATTAGTTGTTATTACCGTTCAGTAACTGTTCCGACATGGGAACAGTTACTGAACGGTATTAACAGCTATTGTAGCAGTTTCCTTCCTTCGCTGAAGCGCGATCAGGCGTCCGTAGGCTGTAGGTGGCATTGATACCTCCTCTCGCATGGCACAGTTCTGCTGTCACAGAATCCCCCCCCCCCCTCTCTCTCTCTCTCTCTCTCTCTCTCTCTCTCTCTCTCTCTCTCTCTCTCTCTCTCTCTCTCTCCTCTCTCTCTCTCTCTCTCTCTCTCTCTCTCTCTCTCTCTCTCTCTCTCTCTCTCACTCTCTCTGTCTGTGTGTGTGTGTGTGTGTGTCTGTGTGTGTTTGTTTGTTTGTTTCTCCCCCCCCCCAATCCTCCTCTCTCTCACTTCTCCTCTTCCTCCTCGTCCCAGTCCCCTCCTCCTCCTCCTCCTCCTCCTCCTCCTCCTCCTCCTCCTTCCCGTCGCGTTACAATCTAAACAGGCTTTCGACAACCCTACGGCTCTTTCGTTGGAACTTACATCTGAAACGTTGGAAGTTCTGAACGGTAGCCCCACCTGGGAGTCCCTGAATGGTACCTCGACGGGTGTCGTCCGCCCTCCCAAACACATGATGTCGACACGTGTCTATCAGGCCACCACGGGGCCTGACACTGATATCTCTTCTTTACCTTTCTCAGTGACGGGGGGCACATGTCTGTACTGCGGGAGGCCATGGGGATACACGTGTCCAGGCCGGCATACCCCGGACGGGCATGCAAGCAGGACAGGTCGTCTCGAGTACAAGGTTGCGTTTTCGGATACATGTACCGACTCGCCACCTGGCGACCTAAAACAGAGATCAGGCACTGCTGGTCGGACTGGGAAATGTGGGGATGAGAGGCCTACCTGCCCGCACCATTCATTCTGACAGATATTGAATTCTTTAAGGGCTTTCTGAGGGCCACATAATCCTCATCAAAACCTTGGTTTCCCAGTGTTCGACACTTGCCCGAGATCTAGATGGAGCCCCGCAGTCACCGCACGGTTGCCGGACTCGCCATTGTACTTCTGGCTTTGATATATATTCCTAAAGGTGAGCTTTGTTTAGTGAAATATGGTATGCTAAGCAATATCCTCACGTACCAAGGATCCCCGTCACTTGTTTCGTCTGCTCCATGCCCATGATTGCCCCTTATTTCGTCAAATGCATACCATGAGTGTGGAAACCTTGGGAATAACCAATCTCATAATTGAACATGAGAAGTACAAAGGCATGTCGCAAAGGCCTCCAGCTTTAAAGCAGCAGTAGCTAGGATGTTAACCCTAGGTCAGGCATGTCGCACAGCTTTGATCCCCTTTTAAGTATGCTAGGCTGTTGTCAAACGCTTAAAAATTTGCTGTCAGTGTGCGGGATGGGAACACCATCTTCACGGTTTTGTGATTTAACGGAGTTCACGGGTTCACTTGGAGATCGGTAAGTTTGGGCACTCAAGGAAGGTTTCTTTCCTCAACCTGTATCCTTTTCATGCTAATTTTTAAGATCTTATAGCTTTTCAAAGGGTTTAACGATATTTTCAAAGGATCCCTCCGCATTGTCTCCACCTTGGATGCCGATCGCCGCAATGTAGCTCAAACCCAGGATTTCCATGGGATGCAGGTGTTGAAAGCAATGCTGCGTTGAAGGTTGATATTCCATCTAGGAAACTCCTGCAAGGTGAGGTCTGACAGGAGCCATGCCGATCTGGGTAGCTTCCAGTCCTTGCGGTGTAGGTCAACCTATCGACAGACACTACGTATTATCACTGGTTCACCGATATATATCCTCTTAAATTGTATCTTTCATTTTAATTTAGCTGCATTTACGTCTTTGAGTAGGATTGTTGGGATTTAAAACCGTACGGAAGCTTGAGGAGCATTAGGGTCGAGCAGTTGCTTATCGCACCTTTGAGAACTAAAGCAACGTACTGTCGTCAGGTTACAGCCGCAATGCGAGATTGCAGTAAGACCAAGGGTTGCAAAGTGGAAATGTCCTAGTGCTGCTGAATGTGTTTGCCTTCCCAGCGTTGATTACAATATTAGTCAGTAACACCCCCTTGTTGCCTATAGGCCTACTATCCAATTAGCTAATTAGGTCCCAACTGATGTCATCGCGACACAATGATCATGAGCAGTGAGACCCAAGCTCCTTCAGGTCTTGTAACACGGTCCCTATAGAGGATCTGCAGGGTTACACTCCGACTTGGATAATGCTGACCTGGGCCCAGTTTGCACAAATCCAAAGATTTGTTATAATAATCGTTCATATCAATCCTTGCAGGCTTTGATTGATCCTAGGATTGATCAAGTAATGAATCACTCATCAGGCTTATGCTTGCCAGCAAAGGTTTTGGGTCCTTTCGCAGCTGCGTCCGCGGCTGCAGCCGCTAGTGGAGCTGTCGCGGCAGCTAGCGCTGCTGCTTCTGGAGGAAGTGATGGTGGAAGTGGGGGAGGGAGTGCCACTCCCAGCAAAGTCGTATTTCCCTATGGTATGCCCCATGCATGATTGCTCCCCATCTCTCCCCGCAGGCCTGTACACGTATGTAAGGACTGGTGGACATATTTGGGGATCCCTTAGCCTAAGGCTTTGCTATGTTGATCCGTAGCCTAGTGCTTCGCAATGTTGATATCCGCAGCCTAAAGCTTTGCTATGTTGATATGTAACCTGATATCATTGCTAGCCGAAGCTTATCATATCATCGATGCTTGGCAATGTTGATCTGCTAGCCGAATGGTCTGCAATGTTGATCCAGCTGGACGAAACGTCAATATGCTACGCGGCTCGTTCATGCGCTTATATTGTGCATCATGCAGCTACCTATAGCTATCTGCAAACAGTATTCCCAAAACCCGCCTGAGTAACCTTATGGTGTGGGCGAAGAAGTGGGCGAGGGAGGAAGGAGTGCTCCCTCTATAGAGCTAGCTAGTTGGCGTGCGTGGTGTTATGACTGTAACATTAACACCATGATGATTGCATATGATTTTTGGGGTTTGGGGGGGGGGGGGCTGGGATTGGTAATCTGAGGTTCTCCTCCACTACATGTTTCTATTGAAGACGCTTCGTCACTGGAAGACACTTAACCATTGTATGGAAGTCTGTATTGCTTTGCCCCCGTTCTGATTATGTAATGCATATATGCTACAATTATAATCAGAACGTCTACTACTGCATCACATGCACCTTTTTAGCACCCCAGGCGTATGTAATTATTGAAGAGTGAATCATCTCAGAATCTTCCAAAGCCACGTGGCTCTATTAGTGGCGGCAGCAGCTGTACAGACTATATACTACATCCTGCTAGATCTAGGCTTCTAGACTTGGGGCTTCAAACGGGACAAACATATATGCGTCTGTGTATATAGGTCTGGGCATGACGCTGAGATGGGGTTAGCTAGCAGTGCAAGAGGCGTGCCTGTTCTTATCCGGAGCCGAGCGCGTGCGCTAGCTGTGGTGCCGTGCGGCACCACCATTCCAAACATCGTGTTGTTATCATGAACTTAATTCATGAACCTTAAAGTTTAACGTAACCAGACAGCGCAACTTTGAATCAGGAGTTACAACATTTGGGTATGTTAATCTGAAAGGTGCAGTAGTGAAGATCTGTTTTTTTAACTTGTTTCGATGTCCTTGAATCTCATTCATATCCAGTTATTATTGAATCTGAATTGAATATTGAATGTTGTCCATGTGTGCTTGTGCAGTGGCAAAGAAGAAGGTGTACATCCCCATATATTCACCGCCCCCTCCACCTCCAGTGGTCACCCTTCCCATCGTCAAGAAGGTCGTCTATGAGCCGCTATATCAAGTGACGCCCATCTATGAGCCGCAAACAACTGACGACACGTACGAGCCGGCGCCGACAACCGACAGCTACCAGCCGCAACCGACATATGACCCGTATGGTGAGTCAAAAAGCACGAACTTGCCATTGCACGTTGTCCGGATCCTTTTCACACATCTGGTCGCATCCTGGGATGCGTACGGGTTTTAGGGTTTGCACGTTGTCCTGATCAGTTTCATACACCTGGTCGAAAGCTGGGTATACGTATGCATATCAGTAGTTAAAATGAGAACATGCAACTGAGTATTTGTATGATACACGACATATGGGAGTATATGTGGAAATACCAAGTTTTTGAGATCAACATTGCGCCGATGCGCATGCAGTTAGGCAGCTTATTCCTTGGGATCAGCATACATGGCATGAACTACATGTAGACAGTACATCATACTGTATCCTGGGTGCTACACTAACATGAATGAGGTGGTTAGCTGATGTTCTAGTATACTAGTAGTACTAGGGGTACGAGCAATGTTGGGAACCAATTAAAGAATACCTGAACCTTTTGAACCGAGGTGCCATCACACTTTACCTAAGTATTTGCCACCAGATTTTTGGGGTCACAATTATATAAAACTTTGAGGTTTTATTAAAAAAATTGTGGTCGCCGCTGCAGACCTTCTCATGTCCTTGCGCGTACGTGCGTATGCGCCCGCATGTCGACTGTTGCTGCTCAAAGAGAGGGAGTAGTGTCTTATACACATTTTTCGTCCCAGTGCTTACCTTTCAGTTGAGAAGCTTGTCTTCCATGAGAGGAATAGTGCAGTACTGTACTGTAATGTACTGTGTACACATGCACGCATTAGGTATAAGGTAGATATAGGAAGGTATATACGGCAGTATAGAACCACGCTGAATCGAATGGAGGATCTACCATGCATTGCTTCTTTCCAGTTTGAGAGTTTTTTGATCCACGGTTCATTGAAGATGGAACTCGCAACAGCCATGCCTTAAAAGAGATCTCTAGAGAAACAGTGTGCCACCTAGTGTGCACTTTGTGGCACATTGTCCCCCCTTGCCCCCCCCCCCCCCCCCGGGCCGGAGTACTCCCAAAGCCCATATGTGTACACTGTACTGTCCCTGAAATTACTGCGGGAGTCTGAGATTTAAAAAGTGCCAACTTGTTTGATGTGCAGGTGACAAGAAGTGAGACGGCGTCTGGGCCTCGGAGGCAAATCTGAAGATCGCACTTGAATGCATATGCATATGCCATGCGCCTGTGCAGTGCACACATACGATTTTGATGCGCCAACGGATGTCTCATGGTTTCTTCAATTGACCCGCCCCTTGCAAGCACGGAGATCTGTTCATAGTGTACTTGTATACTGAACGGAATGTATCTGAACACCAGATGGAGATTACAAGGAATTTTTTGAAAGGGCGTCGACGCGACCCAATAAAGACTTACATTGCCGTCTTAACTATGCAGCCATGTCCTGACACTGTGAGATTGTACTGCCTGCCTGCCTTCATGTAAAGGCCGGCAGTACGGTACACATGAACATGTACTGTACAGTACATATTCACTGTACAGAACATGTTCCATGGGACGAGGATCTGCTTGAAAGTAGGTCGAGCAGTCCCATTGTGCCCAATGCCCCGGGACATCCTCTTTTGGAGCGGAGGCTCTCATGCTGCAGAGGTCTCAAGAGATCTGCTCTTCTTTGTGCAGAACGTGCAGTAGCAGCATTTTGAACTGAAGCTTCAGTTGCACGCATTACATATGCTCACACTAGAATCTTCAGTTGCACGCATTACATATGCTCACACTGCTGCACGAGTAAAAACTAACTACAGTTAGCAGTCTGTAGATTAGTCGTTTGACTTAAAAAACCTGGACATATGCAGGTGTTGCAACTGGACACTGGATTGCGGTGTATCCTAGTATTTGCTTGACCGTCCACTGTTACAACTTTGAGAGCCATTCATATGTTGGAAGCACGTGGATGCGTGCACTTGTTGCGTGTGTCGCAACCCAATTTGGGAGCACGTGGATGGATTGTTGCGTTGGGTCTCAAAGTTGCACAACTCTGTGAGATTCAATTGCAGCTCATTGTCGGAGCATGTGGATGCGTGAACGAGTAGCCAATTCCATAAGCGAGCAAATCTTAGTTAACTTAGTTAACAACAGTGCTTACTCACGTGGCCAATACATCGCATATATATCGATGCAGCACAGTTGCAAAAACTCCATATTGTAAAACTCTGGGTTTCCTGAAGCGTGAATGTGCATGTCGCACGCTTGCGAACATTTCCGCTTATGCACTTCTCTGTCTATTTATAGCACTGTCATTAGTGGGCGTGTGCACACCTGGTGTAGTGATCTTCACGAAACGTTTTGGCAGTTTATAACATCACTCCGCAGGCAGCGCATACGCGTCAACCTCTAAAGTCAAATCAGACACGCTGCAGCTGTCCAGCGCAGATCAGCTACATGAGGGCATCAATAGCCCATGATCATGAGCAAGGGGGTGCCAGCGCAAGCTTAAGCCCCCCGTGGCTCATGATGCAGCGCAATGCCTGCCCAAATCCTTGAGACTCATATGATCATGATTGGGCTCGATATATCACATGGAAGAGGAGCTAGATCGTGCGGAACAACCTGAAATCACGCGTGAATCATGAGAATCATGATGCGCAAGACAGCAAACACAAGCAAAAGAGGGCACCGGGGCCCTGCGACTGATATATTTACTTTAACCTTTGAAAGAAAGGAAAAGTCGCGCCATGTCTCGGTCCGCATAATTTGTGCATCCTGCAGTCGGCTAGATCATTGTAATGTTCTACAGCTGATTCCTTGCAGTGTGACAAACTTCGATGTCTGGCAGCCACAGCAGAGTCGTACAACCCCGGTTGACGGCTGACACTGCAGTACAATCAGCACTGATTTTACAGAAAAACTGCCCAGCGTGGAAGGCCTAATTGTAGGTTCTAATTGTACAAAACAACTCAATTGCACACAAACTGCAGCTGCTCAGTAGGTTGGGATTAAGTTATGTGCCCAAAACCAACATCCATGTCCTGAATAACACGTATGCATAGATATTGTGCTCAAAACCCGCAGGCATATATGTGCCCAAAACCCGCAGGCATGCCATAAATATGAAGTTTCAACCGGCCTCTTCTTGCGGGCGCACCCCCGTTCGCGCTGGTAAGAACAGGAAGGTCCACCCGTCGGGGTCAGTCGTTTGCAAGGCCTTTTCCGCTGCGGTGCCTGTCCTCGATTGCCCTTCTGCCTGCTCCAAGCTTGCGCCAGGCGTATGCAGCAGCGGCGCCCCAACTGCCGTCAAACGGTCGCGGACGGCTTCCAAGTCCTTGCTCTCCACCACGATGCTGATTGTCCTGCAAAAAATCGGATGCAGGCATCGTGAAGGCCCCAGAATAATCTTTATCCGAAGATGTCAGCCTGTGCGAGATGTTGCAGTGATTTAGTTTTTAAAACTACTGAACTCGTGTCACCAGCAGTGAGAGATGTTGCACAGGATATAGAGACCGCCGGTTCTCTCGTGTGCGTGCGACACGGTGTTGGACTCTCTTTTAATTTCCTCGGGGAAAGAATAAACTGGGTTTGATCCAAAGGTATTTAGACCTCGGCCCTTTCAGGCGATAGACGGGTGCCAAGCACCCGCACGCCCGCCCCGCCGCACGTATGCCTGCACGCACGCCTGCTCGCACGAACGCACACACGTGCGCACACACACACACACACACACACACACACACACACACACACACACACACACACACACACACACACACACACAGAGAGAGAGAGAGAGAGAGAGAGAGAGAGAGAGAGAGAGAGAGAGAGAGAGAGAGAGAGAGAGAGAGAGAGAGAGAGAGAAGCCCCCAGAAGCACAACCCTGCAAGCCCCAGAAGCACGTGCATGCTTGTCCATGTGAGGCATGACGGCCTTGAAGCGCAACCCCACAGACATAATGGCTAATTATTCCTAGGCCTCTTTTGCAGCGCTCACTCCCCATTTGCACACTTCCGTTCCAGCGGGATCCTGGGACTTTTCAACTTGCCCATAAACCAGAGGATGTTTTTTAGTCTTAAGTCGTAAGTTCCAACCTTTTTGTTGGAGCCCTCCAGAAACTTCTCCCCTCTTAAAAACTCAGCGCTCTCAAAAACTTGGGAGCATTGCAGGGCTGTGAGTTCAGAATAGTACACAAGCACATACACCACAACAAGCTCGACCCAGATTATCCCCTCAGCCTCCTGCTCACCGCCTGCTCACGTCCTGCTCACTCCCTGCTCACCTCCTGCTCACGTCCTGCTCACTCCCTGCTCACCTCCTGCTCACGTCCTGCTCACTCCCTGCGCACCTCCTGCTCACGTCCACATGCAATGATGATTCCAATGTCACATGCAATGACGATTCCAATTTCAAGCAACAAGAAGGGAAGAGAAAGGAAGGGGTTGTCGGTCCCCTTCCAGTAGTCGGGAGAAGGAGCGTACCCTATGCAGGGAGCACGGGTGTCTTTCCGCTCCGTTACTTCCAGCACAACTTCTCCGCAGATGCTCGGCAGTTCCCCGGGGTGCCCACAGGCTCCAAAGCCCAAAATAGCCGATCGGAAGTCCCCGCAAGCCCTTCGGGGCTGCTCGTGTCGGTGGCGGAGCGTCATTCCCAATGCCTGCTGGTAGAAGTCCAGGGACCGATCCAAGTCCCTCACAAACAAGCCCACCTGAATCCATCGTATGGCTTAGTTGGGTAGCCTCAAGGTCTCTCGTAGGCGGCTTGTGGGGTACTGGGTTGAGTTGCGGCACGTGGCCCCAAGGCCTCCTGCTCAAGGGGGCTAAATAGCCTTAAGTTGCCCAAACGTGGGGCGTTCTCTATGGTTGGGGGGGGGGGGGGGAGGGGGAGAGAGAGAGAGGGGAGAGAGAGAGGAGAGAGAGAGAGAGGAGGGAGAGAGAGAGAGAGAGGGAGAGAGAGAGAGAGAGAGAGAGAGAGAGGGGGGGGGACACACACACACCACACACACACACACACACCACACACACACACACACACAGAGAGAGAAGAGAGAGAGAGAGAGAGAGAGAGAGGAGAGAGAGAGAGAGAGAGAGAGAGAGAGAGAGAGAGAGGAGAGAGAGAGAGAGAGAGAGAGAGAGAGAGAGAGAGCGCGCGAGCGAGCGAGCGAGCGCAGCAGTGCTAGAAGGCAACAACGAAGAGGCCTACTGGATTTTCCCATCCACAGGGACGACCTTAGTAAGGCACAGGGCAGGGCTGGTGGGCGCTTCCATGAGCTCAAACGTGTAGCCGGCAGGATCCCGCACGAATGCAAACTGCACCTTGGGCTCCTCCTCCTCATCAGAGAGCCGCTCCTTCACGACCTCTACCCCAGAGCACGCACTGATTGTGAGCATGATGACTTGAGCTCTATGGTAAAAAAGAAATTTGCTATTTGCAAAATAATAAATAGATTTGAATTTTATCATCATTTAATCATACATTTTTATCATCTTTGTAAGACAAATTTGATGGTGTGTATGTGAAAAGCATATACAAATCCAACATTTACGAATGGTCAATGGTTCATGGTTGCTTACCCCACCGGGCCATTTCGATTTGTCACAGCTCCAATGATATGCTTAGTAGATCTCAGAACTGTATGTGTGTGTGTGTGTGTGTGTGTGTGTGTGTGTGTGTGTGTGTGTGTGTGTGTGTGTGTTGTGTGTGTGTGTGTGTGTGTTGTTGTTCTGCTGTAATGACAACGCCACACTCCTCTCTCCCTACCTCCGGTTTCCCACTCTCCCTCCCACCGCTCCCCGTCCCTCCGAACCTCGTGCGCCTCATACTCGTATTTTACCATTCTCTTGCATCCATAATTATAAAACCCCCCTGGCGCCGCCCCTCGCACCCCCTCCCTCCCTCCCTCCCTCCCCTCCTCCCTCCCTCCCCTCCTCCCTCCCTCCCTCGAGCTAGGGGGGGGGGGCCCAAGCTCCCCCCTCTCTCTCCCTCCCCACTTCTCCCCCGCCCTCTCTCTCTACCCCCTTCCCTCTCTCTCCCCGCCCTTCCTTCCCCTCACAACCTCATCTTTCTCCCCCACCCCCACCTATCTCGCGGAACCCCCTCCATCTTTACCCCTCCTGCTGCGTACTTCTCCATGCTTAACCGCATCATGCTCTTCCTCCTTCACACGCTTTTTGACGGCTTGCCTCTGCTGATGCTCATCACCCCCTTTTTGGCTGCCTGGATCCAACTCCAGAAAACTACGTCCCGTAGGTTGCTAAAGCCACGTGCAACTTCCCAAGGGAAAAAAAAACAGAGGGGGAAGCCCCTGAAGGGTAAAGCAAGTAAGACAAAAGCTACCAACCCTATATTGAGCTTCGTGCCATTGCCCCCCCCTTCCCAAGCTGGCCCCGGGGGGGGGAGGGGGGGGGAGGGGGGTTGATAGCAAAGCAACGTCACACAGATGTCTTAGACAAGACTAAAACACAAAAAACCCCCTCCCTCCTGAACAAAACACAAAACAAAAAACACGAAACAAAACACACACAAAAAAAGAACTTACACTGTTCTGTGATTTGTGTGCACAACACATGCACGATACAAAACTTGAAACAAAGTTACATTAATCAAAGACTAAGCAACAGAGAAAAGACAGGTGACTGGCGGGAAACAAGGCCAAGAGCAAAAACTTCCCATCAGAGCAAAATCACGCTATCAGCAAGAACAGCCTCCCAACAATTCTTCTCCAGATATAAAATGAACAGAACAGACCAAAGAAATCCCATTTAAAAAATATTCCCGGGACTGCTTCCTTTCTTTTCCTTGATATTTCTCAGTAGCCAAGCCAAGGGGGCAAGAGCCAATTAGCCAAGAGACAAGTAGCCGAGAGGCAAGTAGCCTAGAGCTAAGAGCCAAGTAGGCAAGTAGCCTAGAGGCAAGTAGGCAAGGAGCCAAGACCCCAGTAGGCAAGTTGCACCTGATGCAGTGCCGCCTGAAGGCTCCTGGGGGCAGTGGAAGCTGGGCAGGCGGAGCAGCGAGGGCACTTGCATTCTGGAGATGGGCGTCCCGTACCCGCAGCGGTACAGGCTGTCCACCACCGCCTTCAGGTTGGGAACGCACAGCCCGAAAGCCGCGAAGGCATTGCTGGGCCTCGGGCACTCCTCATCAACGCTGTGCGTCAAGCTCAGGACCACCGCGTCTTCTCCTTTGGACCCCCCTGCAAAATGCGGACTGCAAATTCAGGCTGAAACTTACCGAAGCAGCATGGCTCCTCCCATGGCCTTTCCCCCCTCCCCACATACACACACACACACACACACACGGGTGTGTGTGTGTGTGTGTGTGTGTGTGTGTGTGTGTGTGGGGGGGGGGGGGGGTTCTGAAACTTCAAACCACAGTTGCAGCATGTCCACCCCGTCCTTGGACCGTCCTGCAGTGTCGGCTACAGAGGATCCCACTGTCGACCTTCTCTCTCCCTCTCTGCCTCCCTCCTAGCACCTTCCCTCCCTACCTCCCTTCCTCCCTCCCTCCCTCCCTCCTAGCACCTTCCCTCCCTCCCTCTCTCCCTCCCAAAGATGCAGAGCCCTACGCGATGAGCACTTCCTGCCAAAATATCAACCCCCTTGTCTTCAGCACTCACCCTCCATAGGACCAGCGCCTCTTATCAAGGAGTGCCAGCAGTAGCAAGGGCTGTGATCTGCCTGTCACAGGAGGTTGTGTTCTTGAGAGCAAACTTCACACCTCCCTTGTACCCTCCCGTACAAGGCAGATTGCAGCCCTGAAACTACGGGCAGTCCTTATAAATGATTGTAACATCGTGTGAAGCTTCTGACACCCTTTGCGGCTGGGTTGAGTTTCCTGGATGAAGACATGCGTGAGATTGGGATCAGCTGGTTGGGGGAGGCAATCACGAGTCTTTTTAAATGGCAGGCTGAAGGCTGTGGATTTACGCCACATAATCCGAAATGGGTTTGTTGCATTTCCGTTTGGGCCCGGGACGGTTGCACGCTCACCTGCGGTTACCGCGGCAACGTCATGTCCAGCGATCGTTGCCCTGGACATGACTTCCAGCCCGAGGCAACTGACATAGCATGCCAATGTGCGATCTATGTCTTCAACTACGTAGTTTACACTGAAAATCTTCATCTATATCTGCGTAGAGTCTTCTGTAATGTCAGCTCGGCCTCGAGTGCCAGAACTCCCGGCTGCAACAGATCCCAATTTGAATGATCTTGTCCTGCAAAACAGTGCAATCCAACCCCGGTGGAATTCTCATGCTGCACTAAAATTCAATATCGTCTTGATGACAGTGAAGGTGTTTTGGAATGCCTTCCGCAACCGTAACCACGGTCGCCAAAACCGAAGTAGCAGGGACATTTACAGTAAGCCGGAGAAGCTTCCATAATCACATCAGAAACTCACTGTGTAGCTCGTTCACTCTTCCACATCGTCCATAGGACTCGGGGAGTAAAATCGCAGAACGTCGTTGGACTGTGGCAGCCTCGGATCGGCTGTGAAAACTGACAGTCGCATAACTTCGAGTCCACCAACGCATGCCTGAAACCCCTCATGCAGATTTCGCGCTTTTGCATTTTGGAAAAAGAATCTTCCCGTTGTGATACATGCATATGCGACGCCGGAAATTCCTGTAACGCTGGCGAGATACTCCCACGTGACCATAAGGTACAACAATCACCTGACTCCGGAACCAGTGACTAAACCCAACGGCCTGCGACATCCATGCCTATCACGCATGAGGCGCTGATTTAAGGGACATATACAACTCCTTGTTGTACGATAGAAATGTTTGTGATATCCCCCGATTGATACGACTTCACAATTGTTCGTCCCCCGATCACCGAAGACGATGGAGCTCGAGGGTTGGGTGAACGGCTTTTCCTACTTGATGCTGTTTCTTGCGCCGATCACTTTCTTAATCATACTATTTGGGAATCCAGTTCCTTATGGAAGGTGGGTTTGTCGTTCACCCAAGAAATTGTTAGCCGTGGACTTGGTCGACCTGCGGCTCGACATCGCACCCAATCTTCTTCGGCCAACCCGTTGCTTCGTTTTGGAAGATGTCGATATCAGAGGGAAAACTATTTCCTTACGTTCCGTCCTCGGTCTATCTCCGGCAGGATCAATGCCACAACGGCACCCCTAGAGTTCTGGAGATCTACTGTTCCTCCGTACCGTGTAATAAAGACGGGAATTAAGACTTTGAGAAGTATATTTATGATGGCGGGATGTTTGTACTCAGCAAAGATCCAACTCGCTCCCTGCCTCGTCTGACATCTTCTACACCACCGCAAGACACTGCTTCCTGAGTGATGCTCACTCGCAGGTTCTACAAGAAGAGCTCGGGCATTGGAGTGAACTCCAAAGTTGCATGGCTGGTGATTATTCTACCTACAAGCCTCCACCCGCCCTTCCTTGCCCTCCTTGTCACAAGATCTTCCCCCTAGATCCCAGTACAGCAGAGGGCCACTGGAGTGGTTAGATGACTCAGTTGAAATGGCCGGATTAGGCTCAGGCTCCCTTGCAAAGTTTGACACTGATTGCTGTAATCCCCGCTCCGAGGTGTCCGGCCACAACAAGCTCATCCTTCCCTGTACATGTTGTAGCTCATTCTGTAACTAACTGCGCGCTCCTCTGTGTGTGTGTGTGTGTGTGTGTGTGTGTGTGTGTGTGTGTGTGTGTGTGTGTGTGTGTGTGTGTGTTTGTGTATGTGTGTGTGTGTGTGTGTGTGTGTGTGTGTGTGTGTGTGTGTGTGTGTGTGTGTGTGTGTGTGTGTGTGTGTGTGTGTGTGTGTGTGTGTGTGTGTGTGTGTGTGTGTGTGTGTGTTTCTTTTTTGATTTCTCTTCGTTGTCTGTTTCTCAGTTTGTATTCCCTTTTTTGTTGAAAGGGGGGAGAGTGGGGTGGTAGGTAAGCCACAGAAGCCTTTTAACAGTCTTTTGTAATTTAAATGCTGCGTGCCAGAATCGAGTCAAGGACCCCCTCATCCTCCAACCTCCCACACAGCCGAACATCTGGAAACATGAAGCAGTGGTGGGTGGCACAGATACAGGAGACCCCGAGCTTCCTGGTCCCTGTGGTATTGCTTGCCAGCACGTCGCCAGCTCAGCGCAGCGGGATGAAGCCTGATCAGGCAATGCTGCTGGCAATGTTCTTGCTGCACTATACCTGGCGGTCCTTCGCCTACCCGCTGCTCATTCGGGGTGGCAAACCCACCGCCCTGCTCCCTTGGCTCCTGGCCGTCCTGTTCTGTACCGTCAATGGCTTCATCCAGGTGCTCCTCGCTTCTCATGTAATGTCTTTGCTCAACTACTCTTTGTCTCATGGCCATCCTGTTCTGTACCATCAGTGCCTTCATCAAGGTATTTCTCACCTCAGTGTAATGGCTCCTCGGCTGCTGGCCATCCTGTTCTGTACCGCCAATTTGGCTTCATCCAGGTACTCCTCTCCTCAATGTACGTGCTCCTTGCCTGCTGGCCGTCCCTCACGTCCTGTCACATCACATGTCATATGTACTCCCCACCCCCCCCCCCCCGCCCCGGGGCGGCATGCAGTACCTCCCTCCCCCCCCCCCCCTTCGGGCGGCATGCAGTACCTCCCCCCCCCCCTTTTCGGGCGGCATGCAGTACCTCCCTCCCCCCCGCCCCCCCCCCCCCCCTCAGCTGGTAGGGGGGGCGGGATGCCCCCTACCCCGCCCTCACAGTGTTTTGTGCCGCTGCCCTCCCCCTCCCCCGCCATCACAGTGTTTTGTGCCGCTCCTTTCGGTTTCCCTCTCCCTCCGCTGGATCGAGGGGTGGTCACAGCAACACACTTGCTATGCTAGGCACGGTATTTGTGTGAGGATGTCGACATCAAAGGTTCGGGGGGAGTGGGGCTGGGCAGGGGGCATCTCTGATATATATGTGGCCGCCCAACCGCCCCTCCTGGGGCCTGCCATGGCTGCTGGGTGCCACGCTGTGGGGCCTGGGCTGGGCAGCCAATCTGCACGCAGACCACCTCCTGCGCTCCCTCCGCAAGCCTGGAGAGACTGGTGATTCCGCAAGCCCCAAAGCCTTTGATTCGTGCCGCCCCCCCCCCCCCCTCTCTCTCTCTCTCTCTCTCTCTCTCTCTCTCTCTCTCTCTCTCTCTCTCTCTCTCTCTCTCTCTCTCTCTCTCTCTCTCTCTCTCTCTCTCTCTCTGTCTCTGTCTCGCTCTCTCCCCGGGGGTTTTTCTTTTGGGTGGAACGATAGGGTGGCATATGTATGGATAGGGGTGAGATGTGTCTGTGGTAGGGGTGGGGTGCATACAAGTAGGGGCGGGGTGTGCGTACGGATACAGTTCGACTGTGGCAGAGATGTGTGGAGTATGGTTTGGGGAGGTTTGTGGAGAGATTGTTGGAAGTATGCTTCAGCTTCGCAAGCATACTAATATCGGAGGGGGGGAATGCTGCATCTGAACCTGAGCAGGAAGCGGCGTGGTGGGATGCAAACGTTGGCAATGAATAGCAATGCGGTTACTATGCAAAATAGCTAAAGTCAAAAATGCATAGGCCTGGCAAGGTCACTGCCGTTGCCAATTTTATTTCGGCACACTACCCCCGCCCCACCCCCCCCTCAATGGACCAATTCGGCCTCAAGTTTTTCGCACAATGTTTGTCTCTCCTACGGCCTGTTAGTCTCTGCTATGAAACGCAACAATCGTGCAAGGGGTGTCCTTGGTCCTCCCACATCCTCTCCAAATTCAGTCCAGCCACTGGTGGACACGCCCTGTTCCAATTCTACATGCCCCCCTCCCCCCCCCCAGGACCCCCCCCCCCTGTTTCATACCCCCTTCTTCAACTCATTAGTAGAAGAAGGCGTCATTAGTGACCAACCCATTGCTTTTCTTTTCTGCCAATGTGTGCATTCCACCACGAAGTGCCTTCTCAGGTCCAGTCCAAGGATCCAAGCACAGCGTTCCCTTCCTTCCCGGTACTTCCCCATGGATCAGGGACGTCCCGCTCTTAGTAATGGAGCTGGATCCTAGACGATTCTACCGTCATCCCTTCAGCCATACTGACCTGTTCTGGATGTACTATTACTTGTTTTCTTCCCATGCCTGCAAGATGACACATAACGCCCGCGACACTGTGGTCCCTCTCCAAACAAATCGCACATGGTAATTGGCTGAAACTCTCCTTATCGCCCTTTCCTCTCCCTCTTCCTCTCTTCCTGTTCCTGTTCCAAGCAGAGAACTCCTCCTCCTGCTCCAACCAGACGTCTCATCCATGGCTCCTTGCAGGATACAAGATTCCACGAGGGGGGCTGTTTGAGTTTGTGTCGGGAGCCAATTATTTTGCGGAGACAGTCGAATGGCTCGGCTTTGCCATCGCTTGTCGCTCCCTTCCAGCCACTGCCTTTGCAGCATTCACCGTCAGCAACGTTGGGCCACGGGCTGTCCAACACCACAAGTGGTACAAAGCCACTTTTGGGAGTTCGTACCCAGCGCACCGTACCGCGTTTGTTCCTTACGTGTGGTAGGTTGGGGAGGTGTGACGGTCACTGTTAAGAATTTGTAACATTTTTAAGCCTTTTTAGACATGTGGGTCGTGATGAGGATGTTCTTGTCTAGACATGCATAAACGTTGGATATCAGAGGATCTAATTCTCTAAAGTAAAGTTCCAGGATCTTGGAATAGATAATTCGTTGTGCCTTGTTGCCGATTTGAGGGGTAACTCTCAAGTCTGACTTGCTTGAAGAGTTACTTGAGAACTTGAAGAGTTACCCAATTATTACTGCTATTGTTGAAGCGCTGCGTAACTGGGAAAGGCTGAAGGAAGCCATCTTCTCTAGGGTCTGATCTTGGGTCGCTTGGGCCTGTAAAGCATCTGCAATGATTATTGTAGTCATGGCTTCAAGAGGAGAGCAGGAGCGCGACAGAAGAAAGGTTGAAGTTGAGGGTCTGGTAAGCAGGTTGGTGCTTTACTTTACCCACGAGCATTATGTTATCAAGATACAACAGTGTATATTGTGTCACGGGTGGCTGCGGCTGATTACACACGCTCAAGTAGCATACATGTGTGCTTGTATACAAACGTGCACAAACTTTTTTGTATTATGAATCGCCAACTTGGCTGCACATCAGGTCTGGTCGTGATGCTGCAGCAAGGTCCTCGACCGTTTCTCTTGAGTACAAGCCCAGGTAGTACCCTTAGTACGGGCCCAGGTAGTACCCTTAGTACAGGCCCAGGTAGTACCCTTAGTACAGGCCCAGGTAGTACCCTTGTACGGGCCCAGGTAGTACCCTTAGTAAAGGCCCAGGTAGTACCCTTAGTACAGGCCCAGGTAGTACCCTTAGTACAGGCCCAGGTAGTACCTCATATTTCCGATCTGTAGGTGAGGTGATTTTCGAGTGCGCTGAATAGCACAGGTTGATTTTCGAATGTGAGGGTGTGTGTGTGTGTGTGTGTGTGTGTGTGTGTGTGTGTGTGTGTGTGTGTGTGTGTGTGTGTGTGTGTGTGTGTGTGTGTGTGTGTGTGTGTGTGTGTGTGTGTGTGTGTGTGTGTGGGTGCGTGTGGCTGGGTGTGTGCGCGTGCGAGCCACAGGATGCCGCTTGCAATCTAAATCTTACATATTTGTTTATAGAAGCAAACTGAGTGTACGGCAGAGGAATGCAGGGTGAGAGGATAAAGAGGGATGCCACGTGTACACACGCTGTTGGCCCCTCAGAAGGGGAAGCGGGGGGGGGGGGGTGGTTGCAACACTCGATCACTCAAATCAGTGATGCCCTCCCACTGGAGGAAGGGGAGATGTGTACACGGGACGTGATGGCTAAATACGGGAAGCATGGCAGACGGGTAAAACGGCGAAGGAGCCTGAGAGGTCCATGGCTGAGGCTTGGAGGCATCGTTATGGCGGCCGTACATATGTAGTCTAGAGAGACCTTCAGAGCTATGTGTACATACATGCACATATGTAGAGATATGTGCATATGCATGTGACTTTCACACGTGTACGCGCGCGCGCGAGCACACACACACACACACACACACACACACGCACGCACGCATGTATACTCTCTCTCTCTCTCTCTCTCTCTCTCTCTCTCTCTCTCTCTCTCTCTCTCTCTCTCTCTCTCTCTCTCCCTCCGTCACACACACACACACACACACACACACACACACACACACAGACACACACACACACACACACACACACACACACACACACACACACACACACACACAGTTGAGAGACACTCGACTGTATGGAACCCAAAAAGTCCCCAATCACCACTGTTGTGACACTACCTCGTAACACTGCCTTGAATGAACAAACCTGGGTTGGAATACTACAATGTCGCTCGAAGTCGGATAGAATACTACACTGTGAGACTACATCGTCTGGAGCCCCAAAAACGGCCCACTCATTACAACTGCACACTGCCGCATGCAGGGGGCCAGACACTAAAGCACCGCAGACCACCGATATTCATCTCATCATTCAAGTAAATTTCAGAGGTGCTTACCCTGAAGGTCCATCATGCAAGTGCCCTAGAGGTCCATCATGCAAGTACCCTCGAGGTCCATCATGCAAGTACCCTAGAGGTCCATCATGCATGTACCCTAGAGGTCCATCATGCATTTACCCTAGAGGTCCATCATGCAAGTACCCTAGAGGTCCATCATGCAAGTACCCTAGAGGTCCATCATGCCAGTACCCTAGAGGTCCATCATGCAAGTACCCTAGAGGTCCATCATGCAAGACCTCTATAATGAGAACAAATGGGGTTGGTAGGTCCAGCGGGACAATATCAAAGAACATCTCCAGAGTTTACTAGCTACAAGCAACAACTCGGGGCCCTCCTGGCCAGTCTCCCAGGTGCTGCGCCTGGAAACCCCCCCGGGACCGTCAGTGCTCCAGGTAGTGGAACGCGAGGCGAGAATAATGGCAGAGCACTGGCTTGGCGACGTGATGGGGGCCATATATTTGATAAAATCAGCCGGCCAAGCACGCTGGAAAAGCAGCAGCAGAGCTTGCGCGACCACCACTCCTTCACAGACGATCATACCTATTCTCCTATCGGCCATCCTGCCCGTCTCCTTATTCCATAGGCACCTGAAAATGATGTGAATGTGAGTATAAGGTGCTCCAGAGGTGGCGGTACCCAATTCAAACACCATCTCCAAGCATTCTCCATCGCCATGAACATGACCTGCAAACCTTACGGAAACGTGCGGCTTGCCTTTGCTGCCCCGGAATACTGGAGAAATAAACCCATCTGCGGCAACATCCAAGTCGGACTCGTGAGGGCCCTCCATAAGCACGGGATCTGCATTTGAGAAGCGCTCCAGGAAATGCAGCAGCACCGCCAGCTGCTCAGAGGTCCAGTACATGAAGCCGCTGCGGACAGAGGCCACGAGCTGGTCCAGCTTTTTGGGAATTGCTGCCCGGGCGGCATGCCGGCAGTCCCGGCTGGACCTGGAGAGCTGCAGGATGGTGGGCAGTGGCAGCCCTGGGAAGATGTGCGGGAACAGGGCATGCGGGATCTCCCTCAGAGGACCCACATCTGCCGTCGTGTCCGAGGATGAGGCCGCAGACTCCATGACCCTGAGGCAACATGCAGAACATTAGTGATGTTGAATTACAGCCTCAGGACTCAGGCCCGCCTGCTGCTGCTGCATTGCCATCACGAGGTCCCTAATTAACCCCTTCAAGCTTTTCTATACCAAAGAAACCCTGCGATCAATACAAAAAAATCCCACGCACGCACACGCATGCCTCCACGCCCACATGTACAAGACACGCCCCCCCCCGGCACCCCCCCCCCCCACACACACACATGCGCGCGCGCACACACACACACACACACACACAACACACACACACACACACACACACACACACACACACACACACACACACACACACACACACACATGTGCGGCGCGACGCGGCCCCCCTCCCTCCCTATCCCTCCTGTCCTCCCCCCTGCCCGCCCTCAGCCCACCCTTTCTCCCTCTCGCTCTCCCCCCCCTCTCTCGCTCTCTCTACATGCCTGCCAAAGTTAACCATATTTGAATTTATAAAGCCAACTTCCATTAAAAAACGACACACACAAAGTCTCACATGCGCCAATCCCACCTCCTCCTTTCATGCCCCCATCCATCTCTCTCTCTCTCTCTCTCTCTCTCTCTCTCTCTCTCTCTCTCTCTCTCTCTCTCTCTCTCTCTCTCTCTCTCTCTCTCTCTCTCTCTCTCTCTCTCTCTCTCTCTCTCTCTCTGCGTGCATGCATGCATGCATGAATCAACCCTGCTTTGAACAATTGATGCCAATTGCCATTTAGAAACGATGTGACGTCTCAAGCAGCACTCCTAATTTGCGCTTTCATGAAGCCGTGTGTATGCCAAACACCTTCACGTCAGGGGTTGCTCTTTGAAAGGTGGAAACTTGTATCAGAGAAGCGAACATTTTCACCACTGTTAAAAGTTATGAGTTTTATTGGGCATGGTTTACCCTGGGTCAGAGAAATTCACAGTGGTGTGGGTGTGTACCGACATCGCCCTAAACCCCCCCACCCCCCCGGGTATACCTCGTGCTTCAGACCCAGCCTGATCAGACCATATGGTGTCATACCCTCGGTATTACTCGTCACAAGAAAGATAATTATCACTGGCAATAAGAGTTCCCTATCGCACCTTCGTTCTGGTTGACCACTCCGATCACAGGCTAAGCCGAAGCATTCTTGCTTCTTCCTGGCAGGGGCAATGAAGTGTCTCCTGCAATCTGTTTGTTTTCTCCCTTACTGCTTGGATGGCATTCAGAAGACGAAGCCAGGCTTGGAGGTTCCATCAGTGATGCATCACAGCATATCGTGCGAACTTTTCTTCCGACGTACCGTACTGTCAATACGCCCGGCAGGCCCGGGGTGCGGACCGCGCGGTTCAATAACTCTGTACCGCAGACTCTTCCGCCTCGGTACTGTCCGGGGGGAGTCCGCTGGTTTTTCCCCTCGGGGTATGCCGTGACGCATCACTACTGCTGCCTGGAAACTCAAAGCTTGGCTTCGTTTTCTGGAGTATGACATCGAAGCAGTAAGGGAGAAAAAGACACATCATTGCCGCCTGTCAGCAAGAACCAATCATGCTTCGGCTTTGCGTGTAATCGGGGTGGTCAACAAGAACGAAGGTGCGATAGGGAACTCTATATTACCCAGTGCTATTTAGCTCTTTTGTGACGAGTATTACCGAGGGTTTGACACCATTTCATCTGATTAGGCTGGGACTGAAGCACGAGTTATGTGGGGAGGTGAGAGCGATGACGGTACACACCCACACCCAGTGTGAATGTCTCTGACCGTTAGGCCAACAAGGGTGAAACATGACCTTTGGCAGATATAATACTTAACAGTGGTGAAAGTGATTGTGACTTTGATACAAGTTTCCACTGGCAAGGACCTTTCCCGAAGGTGAAGGTGCTTGGTAGATGCACGGGTTCATGACAGCGCAAAGGAGTGAAATTTGAGATGGCGTGCGGTGTGTGTGTGTGTGTGTGTGTGTGTGTGTGTGTGTGTGTGTGTGTGTGTGTGTGTGTGTGTGTGTGTGTGTGTGTGTGTGTGTGTGTGTGTGTGTGTGTGTGTGTGTGTGTTGGCGGGGGGGGTGAGGAGTGTGTTTGGGCGTGGCTGCGTGCGTGAATAGCAGGGAATCTTTGGTATAGAAGAGTTAAAAGGGTACTTTCAGGAGCCTGTGATGGAAATGCAGCAGTGGCCTGGCCTGCGACCTGAGGCTGTAAATGAACATCACCAATGTAAAGCATGTTCCCTCAGGGTCATGGAACCTGCGGCCTCATCCTCGGGCATAAGGCAGATGTGGGTCCTCTGAGGGAGATCCCGCATGTCCTATTCCCGCACATTTTCCCAGGGCTGCGCTGCCCACCATCCTGCAGCTTCCGGGTCCAGCCGGGACTGTCGGCATGCCGCCCGGGTGGCATTCCCGTCAAGCAAGACCAGCTCGTGGCCTCTGTCCGCAGCGGCTGCAGCTACTTCACCTCGGAGCAGCTGGTGGTGCTGATGCAATTCCTGGAGGGCTTCTCGGGTGCAGACCCTGTGCTGACGCAGGCACACCCTCGCGAGCTCCCTTTGGATGTTGCCCCAGATGGGTCTGTTTCTCCACACCGGGGCAGCACAAGACAGCTGCGCATTTCCGTAAGCTTCGCTGCAACTCGGGGTGATGGCGATGGAGAAATCAAGGTGGTTGATTTCAGCTTGGGTTCCGCCATCAGTTTCACTTCTTTGAAGATTTTCATCAAATTCACTACAATGGAACGAGGGAACGGGCAGGATGGCCGATAGGAGAATCTGTATCATAGTCTGTGAAGAAGAGGGAGTGGAGGTCGGGCAAGCGCTGCTGCTGCTCTTCCAGCGTGCTTGGCCGGCTGATATTCTCCAATTTGTGGCCCCCATGAAGTCGCCGAGCCAGTGCGCTGCCATAATTCTCGCCTCGTGATCCACTGTTTGGACATTTGGTGATCCCGACCTGGTGTGGCTGGGGAGTAATTCTTACCGCTGCACCTGGGAGACTGGCCAGGAGGGGCCCCGGTTGTTGGTTTTTGCTGGTAATTCCTTGGCGGTTTGTTTTCTTTGGGACTACAAATTGAGAGTTTTTTCCAACCACTTGGCCGATGGTTAGCACTGAAGTTTAAAGGTGGACCTCTCGGGTACTTGCATGATGGACCTCTAGGGTACTTGCATGATGGACCTCTAGGGTACTTGCATGAGGGACCTCTAGGGTACTTGCATGATGGACCTCTAGGGTACTTGCATGATGGACCTCTAAGGTACTTGCATGATGGACCTCTAGGGTACTTGCATGATGGACCTCTAGGGTTCTTGCGTGATGGACCTCCAGGGTACTTGCATGATGGACCTCTAGGGTACTTGCATGATGGACCTCCAGGGTACTTGCATGATGGACCTCTAGGGTACTTGCATGATGGACCTCCAGGGTACTTGCATGATGTACACTTAGGGTACTTGCATGATGGACCTCCAGGGTACTTGCATGATGTACACTTAGGGTACTTGCATGATGGACCTCCAGGGTACTTGCAAGGTTCGCCTCTGATTTGGCTTGTGTTATAAAACTACCATCTGTGGCATTTCAGTGTCTGGTCCCTTGCTTACAGTAGTGGACAGTACTGATGAGCAGGCCGTTTGGCATCCAGACAATCTTGCCTCACAATGTGTAGTTCCATCCATCGTGTTTGTGCATTGTAGTTTTCAGATGCAGTTTTTTCATTCAAAACATCGTTACAAGGTTGTGACACCAACGTGGTGGTTGGGGAATCTTTGGTGTATTACATGGGAGTGCCAGTTCCTGTTGTCACCGGCTTTGATGTGCGGTACCACACATCAAATTGGTATTTAAAACCACACACTTGTGGAATTTGTTGATTTGAAAGAATGACTGCTGTCATGTTCGTTTTGGGTTGCCATACTTTGTTTGGTGACAAATTTGACTGGAGGGGTTTTAAATCTTACCGATTTCTCTAAGATTCTAATTTTGGAATGAGGTTTCTGCCAATGCCTTGAGATAATTCATGGGTGTTCATGGTTATAAGGGGCACTGGGTTCTCTATGGGGGCATTTAAA
>MVGU01001593.1:55000-74098 GCA_002005505.1 Botryococcus braunii
GGCGAGGAACCCGATCATAGGCTTTACTTAAATCTAAAGAGCATAAGAATAAGGGGTGATCTTTGGTAGCAAGGTCAATGAAGTGTTGGATCGCAAAAAGCTGATGCAATGTGGAGAAGCCCGGGCGGAACCCCGTTTGGGCCTGACAGCGCAACCCCTTGGATTCCACGTGCCGAATAAGCCTAGTGTTCAACAGGGTGGCGTACAGCCGCATGAAGGGTTCAGGGACAGCAAGAGGGCGGTAATTCGCCGGATCCAGAGCGTCCTTTGCCCCTGGTTTGAACACGGGGACCACCCGGGACACATTGAAATGAGGGGGAATTGTCCCCGCCTGAAACATAGCATTGACAATGGTTAACAGAATCGGTGCCAGGATATGGGAGTCCTGTCGGCCAGTTTGGGGGTCCGGGGGGCGTTGGGCAAATCGAAGAAATTCAGAGGGAAAACCCTGAAACCCAACACTCCTCCCTGTGTGCAAGGCACTAAGAGCATCCTCCATTTCCTGTAAGGTGAAGGGTTGGTTAAGCGATACGTCGGGTACGAGGGTGGTCGGATATGCCACTTCCGACAAGGGCATAAGGGGTTTGTCCGGGGTGTCAATATCCCCCCGAGTGAACTCAGACATGAAAGTGTTCCAAACCTCATGGTCATGTAAGGGCAAGGGCAAAGAAGGGGGATGGCCACGGAAGGTCCGCCAAAACTGACGAGGGCAAGTATGAAAGAGAGCAACACACTCTTCTAACTGGGACCTGAGCCACGCCCGTTTCCGGGATCGCACATAAGAGTGGTAGTGCCGCTCGAGTCCACGTACCAAGGGGGCAGAAAACCCGTGGAGGCGACCAGCCCGCCGCCAGTCCCGCTTGAGTCTAACACATTCCTGGTCATAAAACGGCTGATGAGGGCGAGTCCTAGCCTGAGAACCTAACCGAACAGTATGCAGCCGCATGTCTGCAGCGTGAGCAGCATTGCCTAAAACCCCGGATAAGGTATGTAGCGCTTGCTCCACATGCCCAGCCAACGCTAAGTCAGCACAACGACCCAAGGCGGGAGCAGCAAGCTCCAAGTGACGCACATAATCTACACGACAACCCCCTTTCCAATGGACTTGTCGCAGGGGCAACCCAAAATGCGAACTGTCAGAAATAGCAGCACAACGCATGGGTAAGGCAAAGGAGGTGGTGATACTATAATGGTCAGAACCCTTCAACTCAGTGGCGACCGTAACAGACTGGATACAGGCATGGAGAGACGAGGAAACCAAATATGGTCTGGCCTAGTCGCAGAGGTACGGGCGGTGGCCCTATAGGTGGGAGGAGCATGCAAGTCACCTGAGACACAGCCTGTACAAATAACTAACGCAGTCTGATCAGCCAATTTGACAAGTTGGCGGCCACTAGTATCTTGACCACAGAAGCGGCCTAAATCGGCCGAAGAAGATGTGGAAACAGATTCAATGTGTCCATTGAAGTCACCCCCCACAAAGACACAACCGTCCAGGGATGACAAAACCCCATAGAGCTCATTGTAACGAGCGGCGAGAGGGACAGGCTGAAGTAACGGAGACCCAGAGGGGGGGGGATATAGACATTGCCCAAGTAGACGGGGGGATGGGTGCCATGCATGAACCGTAAAGATACCCAGAGTGAGGAGGACCTGTGTGCCCACAGCTGAGCACTATATAATGAACTAACCTTAACTGCAATAAGCAAACCATAGCCTTTCTTTTCATGAGAAACCTGAGGTGGAGAACAAAAAAGCTGATAGCCCCTGAAAAGGTTGGGGTCAATGTATTTCTGAGACTGATATATTCACTCTTCTCGTAAATACGCCCGCCCGGCCCGGAGTGCGGACCGCGCGGTTCAATAACTCTGTACCGCAGACTCTTCCGCCTCGGTACTGTCCGGGGCGAGTCCGCTGTTTTTTTCCCCTCGGGATATGCCGTGACGCATCACTACTGCTGCCTGCCGGAAACTCAAAGTTTGGCTTCGTTTTCTGGAGTATGACATCGAAGCAGTAAGGGAGAAAAAGACACATCATTGCCGCCTGTCAGCAAGAACCAATCATGCTTCGGCTTTGCGTGTAATCGGGGTGGTCAACAACAACGAAGGTGCGATAGGGAACTCTATATTACCCAGTGCTATTTAGCTCTTTTGTGACGAGTAATACCGAGGGTTTGACACCATATCGTCTGATTAGGCTGGGACTGAAGCACGAGTTATGTGGGGAGGTGAGAGCGATGACGGTACACACCCACACCCAGTGTGAATGTCTCTGACCGTTAGGGCCAACAAGGGTGGAACATGACCTTTGGCAGATATAATACTTAACAGTGGTGAAAGTGATTGTGACTTTGATACAAGTTTCCACGTGGCAAGGAGCTTTCCGGAAGGTGAAGGTGCTTGGTAGATGCACGGGTTCATGACAGCGCAAAGGAGTGAAATTTGAGACAGCGTGTGTATGTGTGTGTGTGTGTGTGTGTGTGTGTGTGTGTGTGTGTGTGTGTGTGTGTGTGTGTGTGTGTGTGTGTGTGTGTGTGTGTGTGTTTGTGTGTGTTGGAAGGGGGGGGGTGAGGAGTCTGTTTGGGCGTGACTGCGTGCATAGCAGGGAATCTTTGGTATAGAAGAGTTAGAAGGGTACTTTTCGGAGCCTGTAATGGAAATGCAGCAGTGGCCTGGCCTGCGACCTGAGGCTGTAAATGAACATCACCAATGTAAAGCATGTTCCCTCAGGGTCATGGAGCCTGCGGCCTCGTCCTCGGGCATAACGGCAGATGTGGGTCCTCCGAGGGAGATCCCGCATGTCCTATTCCCCCACATTTTCCCATGGCTGCCGCTGCCCACCATCCTGCAGCTCTCCAGGTCCAGCCGGGACTGTCGGCATGCCGCCCGGGCGTCAATTCCCGTAAAGCAAGACCAGCTCGTGGCCTCTGTCCGCAGCGGCTGCAGCTACTTCACCTCGGAGCAGCTGGTGGTGCTGATGCAATTCCTGGAGGGCTTCTCGGGTGCAGACCCTGTGCTGACGCAGGCACACCCTCGCGAGCTCCCTTTGGATGTTGCCCCAGATGGGTCTGTTTCTCCACACTGGAGCAGCACAAGACGGCCGCGCATTTCCGTAAGCTTCGCTGCAACTCAGGGTGATGGCGATGGAGAAATCAAGGAGGTTAAATTTCAGATTGGGTTCCGACACCTGTGTTACGTTTTATAAGATTTTCATCAAATTCACTTATCAATGGAACGAGGGAACGGGCAGGATTGCCGATAGGAGAATCTATATCCTAGTCTGTGAAGAAGAGGGAGTGGAGGTCGGGCAAGCGCTGCTGCTGCTCTTCCATCGTGCTTGGCCGGCTGATCTTCTCCAATTTGTGGCCCCCATGAAGTCGCCAAGCCAGAGCGCTGCCATAATTCCCGCCTCGCGATCCACTGTTTGGATAAGCGGTCATCCCGACCTGGTGTGCCCGGGGAGTGATTCTTACCGCTGCACCTGGGAGACTGGCCAGGAGGGGCCCCGCTTGTTTATTTTTGCTGGTACTTGCTTGATGTCTTGTGTATTTCGGGTCTTCCAATTGAGGGTTCTTCCCGACCGCTTGGCCGGTGGTTAGCACTGAAGTTTGAAAGGTGGACCTCTAGGGTACTTGCATGATGGACCTCTAGGGTACTGGCATTGTGGACCTCCAGGGTACTTGCATGATGGACCTCCAGGGTACTTGCACGATGGGTCTCTAGGGTACTTGTACGATGGGTCTCTAGGGTACTTGCATGATGGACCTCCAGGGTACTTGCATGATGAACCTCAAGGGTACTTGCATGATGGACCTCTAGGGTACTTGCATGATGGACCTCCAGGGTACTTGCAAGGTTTGCCTCTGATTTGGCTTGCATTGTAAAACTACCATCTGTGGCATGTCAGTGTCTTGGCCCTTGCTTACGGTAGTGGGCAGTATTGATGAGCAGGCCGTTTGGCATCCAGACAATCTTGCCTCACAATGTGTAGTTCCATCCATTGTATTTGTGAATTGTAGGCCTGATGCAGTTTTTTTATTCAAAACAGTTTTACAAGGTAGTGACACAAACGTGGTGGTTGGGGAATCTTTGGGTGCATTAGTAATACTATTACATGGGAGTGTCAGTTACTGTTGTCACCGGCTTTGATGTGCGGTACCACACATCAAATTGGTATTTAGAACCACACACTTGTGGAATTTGTTGATTCGAAAGAATGACTGCTGTCATGTTCGTTTTGGGTTTTGCTGCCATGTAATGAACGAAAGATTACATTGAGCCTTTCTTTGAGAAAGGGGTGTTGCACAAACATTATATACAGTTCATGCTAACTAAAGTCTAAAGATCAAGACCATGCATAGATATGCTCATTGCTCCATACATTTTGCCGTTGATCCGGTTCTGAAAAGTTCTGGCATTCGTCCGCGATACTGTCAAGTCTGACTGACATGCTTCATTCATCGCTAAGATTCTACCATTGTTCTCAGTGTTAGTCTTAGGAAGCAAAACAATTCCTATTACTATATTGTTCGTAGAGCTTAGGCTTGACAGAGCCTCTATGGGTTTTTAGCCAAAAACACCCAAGCATGAGTTGATGGATAAACCTTGAAATTGTCAAATGAGATACAAGTCCCTCGTGCAGATTTGCTGCCAAAGATACCATGCCCAACACTTGCAAGCTACACGTATTGATTCAAAAATCAATAATGCTTTTAGACTTCTGAAGAGTCCAAGTTGAAACATTCTGCCATTTGCCTGGAAATGCCGCCTTCTTCATCTACAGGTGGGGTAGCTTGGTCTGACATTTTTGATGTCGCATCTCTCATATCCTCCTCCATTGTAGACTTAACTGCCGGTTGCGGTAAATATTGTTGGCAGGCAATAGCAGGTGGTAGCTGTGTCCATACTTGTTCTTCATTCCTGCTGCGTTTATTGCCCTTGTATCCTGACTGCTGTCGGTTGGGTTGACGCTGCCGCTGGTGCTGAGCGTGACGATGGTGAGATGGTGAAGAAGCACTCCTCAGAAAATCAATAAGTGCTGTTGCCTGTAGTAATCACCTTTCTTATGCTTAATGTCTGATAAGACTTGCTCAAAAGATCCAAATTGCCATCTCTCTAGGCCTATGAAATCTACTTTACTCTCAATGCCTGTATATTCCGGCTAGACAAAGATGGTGGGTGCCTCAAGTAGTCCACCCAATCTGGATCAGGCACGGATTCGTTACGTAACGTAATCCATACAAGAAGCCTTATTAAACACCCTAACGAGTTCGAATTAGAATTTTCGAACGTAAGGTCAAATGCTCACTACATATATGTAATGAACGAAAGGCGATTCCTACCGGTATGTCGGGAATTCCTGCAGCTACTGCTGGATTGGAGAATGTCAAATTAATATTTGACTGAATCTTCTCAAACATTGTTATTGCTGCTGAAACATGCTGCGTTGCACTGATCAATTGCGTCATCTCACTCATATGATCATTGTAATAGTCGGTTAACTCAAAGTCAGTCATAGTACTTGACTTTTCTACAAATGCATCAATAAGCTTAACCGTTGTTGTTAGGTTGAGCTCATTTGTGAAACGAAACACTTTCCTATCTGCCATTGTGAAAACAAAAACAGCGAAGTCGAACACTTGTCGGTGGTCAGGCTAACGGCTCCGACTTGACTCGAAAGAAAACAAATCCTTGAATTGTGAGAGAAATGTCTGATCAGACCCCTATAAGTACTTCAAAATTTATGACCTGCCGGGGTTGCCTGAATAGAACATATACAAGGGAGATAATTCAAGCATTATCATCACTGATTGGATTCCCTAGTTTCTGACTGGATGATGAGTTATCAGTTGCCACGTACCCAAAAAGCTGATAATTGCTCATAGTGAGAATAATTTCAAGTGCATCAAGTTTGTGAGATTCAAAAGCTGCTCAATGCATGTAAATGCAGAGGCAAAATCAGGGAATTCCCACGCTAACGCTCCAAGCTTCTTGTACAAGACCTCCCAGACGCACGATCCGATCCTTGTATTGTCCTGATCCATTTAGTGGAGAAGGGCAGCTGCAAGTGGATAAATTTAGGTACTGGTCCAGCCTCCAAGCTATGTGGGCTAACTGTGAGAAGTGCTGCATGTGGCATAACAGCTGCGCTGTAACGAATACGCTGAGTTCACTGCCACTGTAAGTCATGAAAAATCTGTAGAAGGTGATGGAACGCTGGCCGTCTGATTGGTATGTACTGCTGGTACACTGTAACTGAATAAGTATGAGAAGTTTCTATGGCTCCCTCCCCCGAGACGGCTGACGGTTCATAATATCTAACCAGATGGGAAGTATGCCGCTTGAAAACTCTCGCTCCTTTCAATAAAGTGGACCCCGTGTGAAGGACTGCAATTGTCTTAGCTGGATTCAACGCAATAATGCGGTACGGTCCTCTGAGACTGTTCTGCAAGGGTCCTCTTCCAGGTGCAGCTTCCAATACCAGATCTCCGACTTGTAACTCTGTCTGTTTACGCTTACGCCTTTGTGCACGCCTGTGATGACCCTCAAGCTGCTGCTGCATTCTGTCACAAAGCTCCAGTGCTATGCGCTGATACTGCTCTTGCAATCTGTCCCGAAGATTAATTACATGCTCTGAAGGGCTGAATAGCTGAGCGGCATTAGCGAGCACATCGCGGACCGCAACGGGCAATTTTGGTGCATACCCATATATCATCTGGAAAGGAGAAAGTCCACGAAGAGCAGAATGAGGACGTGACATGTATGCATCAAGCATGATGGGTAAAGAAAGGGTCCATTCAACCGGATTGTCATTATAATGTGCAATAAGCATAGTTTTGATAGTTTTCACCAAGCGTTCTACAACACCATTAGAAGAAGGGTGATTAGGGGAAATAGTGATGTGATAGATGTTAAGTCGGGAGAGCATGTGTTTAAAATCAGCTAAAAATTCAGCACCATTATCAGAGGTTACTACTGCTGGGACACCATACCTGCAGATCCATGAGTAGTAAAATGAACGTGCAACAGTCATGGGTGTTTTATTATAGATTAGTGTTAATTCTGCAGCTTTGGTAAAATAATCTATCATAACTACAACCCAGACTTTTTTCACATTTTTGTCTTTGTTATTCTTAAGGATCTTTTCAGGGTAAGGGCCAAACAGGTCAATGTGAACATGATCAAGTGGGCCAAACAAAGCGGGCTTCTGATAAGGAGGAGGTTGCGGGGATGCTGCCTTTATTTTCTGACACGCATCGCAAGTTTTTACAAACAAAGCAACATCTTCCTTAATTCCGGGCCAATGGAAATGGTTATGCAGTACTGCCAAGGTTTGAGAAAATCCAGGGTGTACTAGCACATCATGAATCATTCGAATTATATCCCATCTATAAGAGAGAGGGGGACAAACAAGCCAGCGAGCTGTCTTACCACGAACCTTTTTGAAGACCATGATCCATCCAGGTATGCTCGGGTGAGAGGTGAAATAGGAGCCCCTTCTTCGAAAGTCAGCTGCTGTCCGCGGTGGCAATGGCTTAAGGAGGTCGAGTTGATGTCCGGAGTGTACATAATCTAAAAATTCAGGAATCCTACAAGGGTCATACCTGTTTAAGCATAAAGGAGTCTCCTTGTCCCTTAGCTCCTCCAATTTCAACTCACCTTCCATGCCAAAATAAGGTGTGCATGCAGGACAGTACCAAGCACCACTAGGGGGCAAAGACCTAGGGGGCAGCAGACATCTAAGATGGAAACACCGTTGACACCCATCGCAGATGACGATATTATCGTCGCCCTGAGGATAACCACAGACAACACATGGAATTTCGTCCAAGTCCTTCTGAGTCTTAGCTCCAGCAGGCCACACGGGATCAATAGCAAAAGCATACAGGGCCTCGGCATAAACACAACGTGAAAGGCAGTCGGCTACTAGATTTTCTTCCCCCTTTTTATGTATAACAGTAAAGGTGTATTCTTGAAGCCTAAGAGCCCATCTTTCTAACTTAGAATTGGCATGCCTTTTAGTGTTCAGCCACTGTAATGCCGCATGATCAGTGTACACAATAAAATGTCTCCCATCTAAGAAGTGTCTAAATTTTTCGATAGCCCAAACCAAAGCCAAGCACTCACCTTCAGTTGGCGCATAGTTACGCTCTGCCGAATTTAACAAACGTGATGCAAAGGCAACAGGATGATCAAACTCGGTCGCCTCATCGATTTGACTAAGTACGGCACCGATTGCTACTTTTGACCAATCCGTGGTTAAGATGAAGGGCTTCCGAAAATTAGGCAAACGGAGTAAAGGTTCTTTGGTTAAGCAAGATTTAAGTTTATGAAAGGCTTCCTGGCATTCAGGGGTCCACTCAAACTTCACATTCTTTTTGAGCAGATTAGCCATAGGTTCAGAAATCAAAGCAAACTTATCAACATAAGTTCGATAGTAGCTTGCCGCGCTCAATACTGATCTTACCATAGTAACATCCCTCGGTATGGGCAAATTTAAAATGGCAGCTACGTTTTCGGGATCAGGTTTCATCACACCCCCGCCCACAACATGTCCAAGCGCTTTGACAGAAGAGGCACCAAAAATACATTTTGGTCTGCCCAGTTTAATATTGTTGTCAGATAGCTTTTGGAACACAAGTCTAATGTGCATTAGATGATCTTCCCATGAATCTGAAAAAATGTAAATGTCGTCAAGGTACTGTGCAGAAAAGCAAGTTTGCCCCAGTACATGATCAATAATCCTCTGAAAGGTGGATGAAGCGTTTTTAAGACCAAAGGGCATCCTAAGCCATTCATATTTACCTTCAGGAGTCATGAAAGCTGTATATTTCGTACTATCAGGATGCATGGGGACTTGCCAGAATGCAGATTTAACATCTACACTAGAAAAATATTTTGCATTGGTCATTCGACGCAACATGTTTTCAATCAAAGGTAGAGGATATGGATCAGGTACAGTGCACAGGTTCAGGGGTCTAAAATCTATGCAAAGCCTTAGACTTGAATCATGTTTACGAACAATCACTGGAGCTGAGATCCAAGGAGAAGTAGATTCTTTAATTATACCAAGTTTTAAGAGCATTTCTACTTCTTTCAACATGAACTCTCTCTCTCTTTCCGAATATGAAGACATACTGCGAAATCTAGTTGGAGGTTCTGAATCCGGTTTCACTTCTATTCTGTGGCTAATGTGTGGGTCTTTGATTAATCCCAAATCTTCCTTGCTTGTGCTAAATAAATGTGAAAACTCAGACAGCAACTTCTCAATATCTTTGCGTTTGTCTTCATCTTCGGGTAATTGTTGCGGGTGTGCTTCAACTTCACATAAACAAGGAATTTCATCTTCAAAAAGAGAGAGATCAGTTACATCAATTTCATGCATGGAGATCAAGTTAGAAATAGGTGAGTCAGAAGATGGACCGGGGTTACCCAGGCTTGCCGTCTGGTCTCTATATAAGAGGCTAAAGGGGAGCAAGGCTGAATCACATTTACTGCTCCGGATTAGCTGTTGTGCTTCATCAAAAGTCCAGAGGGTTGCTGGCAACCGGTGCTGATACTCAGGATCACTCCACAAGCACTCGAAGATTATTCTCATGGGCGATTCGGATGTATCTGCGCACAATTAGTCGGAGACTACACCTAGAGCTACTTGTTTCGTAGTGAACTCCAAATCCCTAACTTGATAAAGCCTTTTGGGGTGCAACTGATCAGGATTAAAGACATTTGACCTGGGGATGCCAATTGCAAAAGCAGCTTGTTGTGGTTTCAACTGCACATCATATCTGAGCATGAAGGGCCAACCTATCAAATAGTCGGTTGCTAAATTTTCAACAATGAACAAAGATGCACTATACCAAGCAAGATCAATGCAAAAAGGAACATCTTGCAGTGCTTCACAAGTCATGGTTTGCGTTTTACCATCTGCAAGGTTTACACGAAATGGTTTGATCTTTTTAATTTGACTTGGTTTGAATGCATGTCTATCTCTCTTGAACGCCCTCATACTCATCAAATTGACATTGCAACCAGTGTCAAAGTGAGCAATGAGTTTTTGAGAAAGAGGCTTGCCAGTCTTATCCATGTGGCTGAACTCGAACGACGGCATAGATGCCGTAGGCATGTTGAAGATTTCCGCCCGCATTAGTGCTGCTTGTAAGTACGGAATCTGTTGTTCCAGAGGCAGGGGCTCCGCTAGCTGCATGGCTGGAGTGAGCAAAGTGCAGATGGGGATCTCATGTACATCTCCAACTAGGATAGTGGCCGAAGGGCCTGCATCAAAGTTAGAAACAAAAGCTGGTGCCCCACCCCCCTGTGCCTGGTCCTGATCGGGCACTACGCAACGCAAAGGCAGGTTCTGTTCAAGAGCCATATTATTGATGCACTGAGCAAGCTGAGATACAACAGGTTGAAGATCCTTATTCATCGGACGCACTAGTTTTTCCAAAGAATCTATAAAAGGTGCATAGTCCGGGTTTCGATTCAATTGCGCAAGACCGGCCAACGAGATGGTTAACATGCACTGTCCCATCGGTGTTCAGGTGAATTAAAGTAGGGAGCAGGCGCTACAGGGTGAGGATTTCTGTCATCACGTCTGTAGGGTTCAGCATTATAAGGCCTACGATTACCAGCAGCATTGGCTTGAACTTCTTCAGGAGAAGGGGTCCCAGACATGGGGCCCAGTGCTTGCATCATATTAATGAAATATTCGATGAGTCTGCAGGTGGCATTGGAGGGGGTATGTTTACCTGAGGGTGAGGTTCCATAGGAGGAGGTATAGGTAATAAAAGAGAATTGCACTCCCCCTTTTTGAACTTCTGAAAAGAATAGAGCTCGGCATCTTCAGCGCGTGCTTGAAATGAGAGATCGTAATATCGATTCGCACGATTCCGCTGTGCCGTGCGTGCCTCACGGAACATGCTCTCCAATGGAGTAGAAACATCACCTGCGCCCACGGTACTGGAGACAGGCTCCTGGGGCCTTCTGTTAAGTAAATCAGAAATGTCCACCGTGTAAGCAGATAATTCAGGGCGCATTTGTCCAGGGCCTTGAGTGAGAGTAGTAATTACTAGATTGTCTCCAGCCAATTGTACTTGAGGAGATACCATTCTCACATAGGGCTTGTTATTCACGACATCCATAGTGGTAAGCATTCTATGAGTTGGCAATGGTGACTCAGAGGCAGCCTTAAAAACACCCTTCTCTATTTTCCATATGGGTTCGAGTTTGGTGTCCAAGGTGGAGTTAAACCGTGCCATGTTGACCTCATTCTCAATGTTTGGTGGATGTTCTAAAACAGGGACAAACGGCTTCGAAACTCGTGGAGGATTATTTTCACCACGCACAAGTGAAGGTGTGAGATGTGGTCCACAGTGCCAACCAGCATATTCCATAGGATCAGGCAATTCACGGGGCCAGTGTGGTTGTCTATTGTCCTTGGGTTTGCTAGGCTCATAAGGCAAAGGAGGCACTGTTGGGTCAACATTCAAATACCTAGGGTTTGAATAATCAATGGGAGGATTCACATCTGCTCTCCCTAATGGTGTAGATAATAAAGGGCTCGCCTGCATTGGTGCATCCGGTGCTGCAGCTGAAGTGCTGACAGCTCGTCTCGCGGCGACGAATGGGGTTGATGCAACAGGTGGCTCAACTGTGACGGCTGGCTGCTGCTGCGCTATGGAAGCTGCTAGCTGCGGCCTAGGCCTGGGATCTCTGGGTGCACGAGGAGGCTGTCTTGCATGCTCATGCAATGCCGCTGCATTAGCTGGCGTAGAGTTGAAATTTGAGATGGGCTGTACATGGTGTAATGACTGCCCTGCTGCAGCAATTGCAGACTGGTTTGGAGGTGCTTCTTGTGAATACCCGGGAGGACGGTAGGCCATTGGTGCGCTGACTGATGGAGAAAATGCCCGTGAATGCGCAACCCTCACTTGCGATGATGCTACAGCTGGGGCTGAAGGCTTACACGCCTCTCGTCTAGGACGAATTGACGAGCCTACCTGAGGGGCTATTCTGTGCAGCGGTGTTGTACCTAACGGTGTCCGAAGGGGTGATTGAGGATTTACACACGCAACTGGTGTCACTGGAAATACATGAGGTGAAGATGGTGGTAGAGCTTTTGAAGAAGGTGACTTGGCATTGCTTACAGGCAAGGGAGGAACAGCTAAACGCTTCCTCTTACTATTATTCACAACAATAAAGCCATCCTGATCAATGGGAACATGGACTGCAGTTGAGTGCACCAGGGGAACCTGAGGTTCTTGCATTGCGTCGTCAAGTGTTGCATGCACACGACTCCTTGTCCTGAGTTTAGGTATGGGAGTGTAAGGAGCATTAGCACGAGACACAGGAATTACCTCTCTGAATCCCACAACATTTTGATCTGCTCGAGAGGGAGTGCGAACTTGTACCGAGGTGATTGTACCTTATGTTGGTTTGCCAATTCGGAGAGTGCACAATCCATCTCGATATCTTCTGAGCTGCAGTCAATGTCCAGCTGACACACGAATGATTTATATTCTTCAAAGCCTTGCTCGTTGGCTGCCTGGCCCAAATTGGCCTGTCCCTTGTCCTTGTTCTTTCTGCCACGCCGGCCCTTACCTTGGTTATCGTGTCCGGGCTGATTCTGGCCTTGTGCTCCAGCTGCTTTGCCTGCACCTCTATCATAATTCTTCTGCATTTTGTTAGTGGTGAAAGCAGAATCAGATGAGTTAGCCCAAGTGATCAGATCCCTAAATGTGATTGGATTGGCTCCAGCCGTCCTCCTCACTGTACTCCTTGCCACATCAAATTGCTGCCGAATATACGTGTAGTGATGCTTCGAGAAGGTGTTAATAATCACATCAAATTGCTCTTCAGAAGTAGGGTATCCAATCCAAAAAGACAAACCAATATCCTCCAACTCCTTGACATAGGATGAGGCAGTTTGATTATCTTTTTGTGCTTTGGCTCGAATACACTCGATGTACCCTATTGGATCTGGTTTAAAATGTTGTTGAACTTCGTGCAAGAAATCAGTGACAGTTACGAGGGTCTTACCTGCTAAGTGTGCATCGAGGAGGGTGGCTACCTCCTTATGTAGATACGCAGCCTTTTTACCAAATCCAGCTTAACGTCCTCTGTAAGATTTGCTCCATCGCGTGCTAGTACGTCTCTGACATGTCTGCTCCAATTCATGGCTGAAATGCCTCTGATAAGTGGAGGCAGTCTGTCCGAAACGACTCGTCTTAAGTTGTGAATGTCGCCTGGAGTTGCTGTCCTTGGCTGCGCTGATTGTGCTGTATTTTGCTGGTGTTGTAGCGCTGCCCTCAATGCTGACTCAGTTGCTGTAGTTATTGTTTCACTCACTTCCTCATTCCTAGCTCGAAGACACTTCCTCAAGACACTTTCAAACGCATGAGCTATTTTATCAATACCCAATGAACCTTCTGGAAGATCAACATTGCTAAGTGCTTCTGAAAAACGATTTGCTTCTCGCACCCCACAGTTTAATTCAACAAGACCAAGTACTGATTTAAATGCGTGGTAAGCCTCATCATTATTCACAATAGGCAAAAGCTCCGCCCGGGGAGGCAGAGTAGGTGTGGTTGGTAAAGGAGCTCTAGGTCTCCTGGGAGGAGTGGTACCCTGATGGCTAGTTTCAGAATCATTTAAAGGATCCATGTGCGCAATAGCCCTTACTAAGCTACTTAATGGAATTTGAATGCAACAGGATTAGCTCACTCAGACGCTAGTGGAAAACCCAACGGGAACCAGAGCCTTCCCGGTTGTCCCCCCAAAACAATCCTTCACACAGTCAGATAGTCGTGATAATTTACAAATATTTTCTCATACGAACCATTGGATTTATTTTCAAAGCATACAAGACATGTACCAAAGGAATTAAACACCGATCAGGCTACCAGCGACCGATTCTTACAGTTTTAACCTTTCTTTAATTGCCTTCCTTGTTGTTTTTTAGAGTGACCACAGCTCAAACGACTCAGTGCGCATGCATTTCAAAGTTTCGATCAGATCACAGGCTCGGGGTGCACGGAATCCTGACGGAATCAAACACACGAGATTTAGTCAAGCTTCTCTGTTCGAATTATTTTCTTTTACTGTCCCAAGCATGAACAGAACGCAGGGGTGTGGCTTTTCGACGACAACGGCACTTATCGCTTCACACACGTCGACCTTATCTATTGCGATCGATTATGGTGGAATCATTCTTCTAGTGCCAACCCAACATGCAAATTGTTTCAAAAATCCTCTTTTTTTTTAAGCCAATATCACCCACATGCAATACGTGTTCACAACTCGGACAAGCGACATAAAACTCGGTGTCGACCTCGGTCCGTGCACGCCTAGCTCTGCTTCTGGGGTCGAAGTGATAAAAACAATTTTGAAATGCACTATGAGACTTGAACGTGTGGTACTGACTCCGTTAAGTGCGAACAAGGTTGGGTTCCGTGCAACTCGGTCGATCCTAGGTAAGCCTTATGCGAGTGTTCCTCTGCACATACTTGCAAACCAAACAGAGAACATCACTTTATCTACTGGTGAGTACAAAATGAAGGCTCCCTAGCGAATGAGCAAAGTTTCCCGTGCTAATTATCTCAAACGGCAGCGTTCGGATGCTATGCGCGACACAGTCCTTTACGATCTTGAGACAGCATACAGGGAAGACCACGAGAATTAGGCGAGATAACTGTTCATTTTACAAATGTGTGTGGTTATAACAACCTACTACACGCCGGAATGAGCTTAATCCTAAGGAGAAGTGGGCCTTATGGGCGTCCCCTAAAAAGCTACACCTCGAAGCTACATTCGGGAGAGACAGGGCTTCCTAAGCTCACTGTCGGCTATTACCTTCCTACTGAGGTGACGACGCTGGGTGTTGGTCGGCGGCTTGCTGCTTGAAGTCGGCTGCACTGCCCCTGGCACCTGGTCTGTCTAGTTAAGATCTCCTTTCTAGCGTGCTCATGTAAACAATAAGGCTTCTTATGCCTGAGCTTCTTACAAGGAGTCATAAAGGTAAGTCACCATGTTTAAGTTGAACAAAACTCTCAAGCTGGAATTCTGGCTAGACAAAGATGTGGGTGCCTCAAGTAGTCCACCAATCTGGATCAGGCACGGATTCGTTACGTAACGTAATCCATACAAGAAGCCTTATTAAACACCCTAACGAGTTCGAATTTGAATTTTCGAACGTAAGGTCAAATGCTCACTACAGTTCAACTTAAACATGGTGACTTACCTTTATGACTCCTTGTAAGAAGCTCAGGCATAAGAAGCCTTATTGTTTACATGAGCACGCTAGAAAGGAGATCTTAACTAGACAGACCAGGTGCCAGGGGCAGTGCAGCCGACTTCAAGCAGCAAGCCGCCGACCAACACCCAGCGTCGTCACCTCAGTAGGAAGGTAATAGCCGACAGTGAGCTTAGGAAGCCCTGTCTCTCCCGAATGTAGCTTCGAGGTGTAGCTTTTTAGGGGACGCCCATAAGGCCCACTTCTCCTTAGGATTAAGCTCATTCCGGCGTGTAGTAGGTTGTTATAACCACACACATTTGTAAAATGAACAGTTATCTCGCCTAATTCTCGTGGTCTTCCCTGTATGCTGTCTCAAGATCGTAAAGGACTGTGTCGCGCATAGCATCCGAACGCTGCCGTTTGAGATAATTAGCACGGGAAACTTTGCTCATTCGCTAGGGAGCCTTCATTTTGTACTCACCAGTAGATAAAGTGATGTTCTCTGTTTGGTTTGCAAGTATGTGCAGAGGAACACTCGCATAAGGCTTACCTAGGATCGACCGAGTTGCACGGAACCCAACCTTGTTCGCACTTAACGGAGTCATTACCACACGTTCAAGTCTCATAGTGCATTTCAAAATTGTTTTTATCACTTCGACCCCAGAAGCAGAGCTAGGCGTGCACGGACCGAGGTCGACACCGAGTTTTATGTCGCTTGTCCGAGTTGTGAACACGTATTGCATGTGGGTGATATTGGCTTAAAAAAAAAGAGGATTTTTGAAACAATTTGCATGTTGGGTTGGCACTAGAAGAATGATTCCACCATAATCGATCGCAATAGATAAGGTCGACGTGTGTGAAGCGATAAGTGCCGTTGTCGTCGAAAAGCCACACCCCTGCGTTCTGTTCATGCTTGGGACAGTAAAAGAAAATAATTCGAACAGAGAAGCTTGACTAAATCTCGTGTGTTTGATTCCGTCAGGATTCCGTGCACCCCGAGCCTGTGATCTGATCGAAACTTTGAAATGCATGCGCACTGAGTCGTTTGAGCTGTGGTCACTCTAAAAAACAACAAGGAAGGCAATTAAAGAAAGGTTAAAACTGTAAGAATCGGTCGCTGGTAGCCTGATCGGTGTTTAATTCCTTTGGTACATGTCTTGTATGCTTTGAAAATAAATCCAATGGTTCGTATGAGAAAATATTTGTAAATTATCACGACTATCTGACTGTGTGAAGGATTGTTTTGGGGGGACAACCGGGAAGGCTCTGGTTCCCGTTGGGTTTTCCACTAGCGTCTGAGTGAGCTAATCCTGTTGCATTCAAATTCCATTAAGTAGCTTAGTAAGGGCTATTGCGCACATGGATCCTTTAAATGATTCTGAAACTAGCCATCAGGGTACCACTCCTCCCAGGAGACCTAGAGCTCCTTTACCAACCACACCTACTCTGCCTCCCCGGGCGGAGCTTTTGCCTATTGTGAATAATGATGAGGCTTACCACGCATTTAAATCAGTACTTGGTCTTGTTGAATTAAACTGTGGGGTGCGAGAAGCAAATCGTTTTTCAGAAGCACTTAGCAATGTTGATCTTCCAGAAGGTTCATTGGGTATTGATAAAATAGCTCATGCGTTTGAACGTGTCTTGAGGAAGTGTCTTCGAGCTAGGAATGAGGAAGTGAGTGAAACAATAACTACAGCAACTGAGTCAGCATTGAGGGCAGCGCTACAACACCAGCAAAATACAGCACAATCAGCGCAGCCAAGGACAGCAACTCCAGGCGACATTCACAACTTAAGACGAGTCGTTTCGGACAGACTGCCTCCACTTATCAGAGGCATTTCAGCCATGAATTGGAGCAGACATGTCAGAGACGTACTAGCACGCGATGGAGCAAATCTTACAGAGGACGTTAAGCTGGATTTGGTCAAAAAGGCTGCGTATCTACATAAGGAGGTAGCCACCCTCCTCGATGCACACTTAGCAGGTAAGACCCTCGTAACTGTCACTGATTTCTTGCACGAAGTTCAACAACATTTTAAACCAGATCCAATAGGGTACATCGAGTGTATTCGAGCCAAAGCACAAAAAGATAATCAAACTGCCTCATCCTATGTCAAGGAGTTGGAGGATATTGGTTTGTCTTTTTGGATTGGATACCCTACTTCTGAAGAGCAATTTGATGTGATTATTAACACCTTCTCGAAGCATCACTACACGTATATTCGGCAGCAATTTGATGTGGCAAGGAGTACAGTGAGGAGGACGGCTGGAGCCAATCCAATCACATTTAGGGATCTGATCACTTGGGCTAACTCATCTGATTCTGCTTTCACCACTAACAAAATGCAGAAGAATTATGATAGAGGTGCAGGCAAAGCAGCTGGAGCACAAGGCCAGAATCAGCCCGGACACGATAACCAAGGTAAGGGCCGGCGTGGCAGAAAGAACAAGGACAAGGGACAGGCCAATTTGGGCCAGGCAGCCAACGAGCAAGGCTTTGAAGAATATAAATCATTCGTGTGTCAGCTGGACATTGACTGCAGCTCAGAAGATATCGAGATGGATTGTGCACTCTCCGAATTGGCAAACCAACATAAGGTACAATCACCCTCGGTACAAGTTCGCACTCCCTCTCGAGCAGATCAAAATGTTGTGGGATTCAGAGAGGTAATTCCTGTGTCTCGTGCTAATGCTCCTTACACTCCCATACCTAAACTCAGGACAAGGAGTCGTGTGCATGCAACACTTGACGACGCAATGCAAGAACCTCAGGTTCCCCTGGTGCACTCAACTGCAGTCCATGTTCCCATTGATCAGGATGGCTTTATTGTTGTGAATAATAGTAAGAGGAAGCGTTTAGCTGTTCCTCCCTTGCCTGTAAGCAATGCCAAGTCACCTTCTTCAAAAGCTCTACCACCATCTTCACCTCATGTATTTCCAGTGACACCAGTTGCGTGTGTAAATCCTCAATCACCCCTTCGGACACCGTTAGGTACAACACCGCTGCACAGAATAGCCCCTCAGGTAGGCTCGTCAATTCGTCCTAGACGAGAGGCGTGTAAGCCTTCAGCCCCAGCTGTAGCATCATCGCAAGTGAGGGTTGCGCATTCACGGGCATTTTCTCCATCAGTCAGCGCACCAATGGCCTACCGTCCTCCCGGGTATTCACAAGAAGCACCTCCAAACCAGTCTGCAATTGCTGCAGCAGGGCAGTCATTACACCATGTACAGCCCATCTCAAATTTCAACTCTACGCCAGCTAATGCAGCGGCATTGCATGAGCATGCAAGACAGCCTCCTCGTGCACCCAGAGATCCCAGGCCTAGGCCGCAGCTAGCAGCTTCCATAGCGCAGCAGCAGCCAGCCGTCACAGTTGAGCCACCTGTTGCATCAACCCCATTCGTCGCCGCGAGACGAGCTGTCAGCACTTCAGCTGCAGCACCGGATGCACCAATACAGGCGAGCCCTTTATTATCTACACCATTAGGGAGAGCAGATGTGAATCCTCCATTGATTATTCAAACCCTAGGTATTTGAATGTTGACCCAACAGTGCCTCCTTTGCCTTATGAGCCTAGCAAACCCAAGACAATAGACAACCACACTGGCCCCGTGAATTGCCTGATCCTATGGAATATGCTGGTGGCACTGTGGACCACATCTCACACCTTCACTTGTGCGTGGTGAAAATAATCCTCCACGAGTTTCGAAGCCGTTTGTCCCTGTTTTAGAACATCCACCAAACATTGAGAATGAGGTCAACATGGCACGGTTTAACTCCACCTTGGACACCAAACTCGAACCCATATGGAAATAGAGAAGGGTGTTTTTAAGGCTGCCTCTGAGTCACCATTGCCAACTCATAGAT
>MVGU01001594.1:2500-25000 GCA_002005505.1 Botryococcus braunii
ATGATTGTCGAAGGGGAGTCCCGATGTTCCTTGCAGCCGATCTGAGCAGGTTCTCAAGCCGACTAGTGCCGTGTAGATAATCTTACTTGAGATTCCTTCAGCTCCCACTGAAGACTTATGCTATTTTAGATAACTTCTGAGCTCAGAGCGACTCTATCAGCGGCTTGGTTGTATACATTGAAACCGGACAGGCCACCCTCCTCAAATCGGGAAACGAACCTAACGACCTGATTTGAATTGATCGACAGCCCCGCGCGACTTCCCTAGCTCGGATTTAGTTGTTCATCTTGAATTCGGGTGGATGTCCTCGGATTTTGTTTTGTTTTTTTTTTTTTTTAATTACATAAGAGGAAATCACCCCCCGCACCACAGAAGCCAGCGCATTTTGTCCATGGGGTGGGCTTGGTATTAATATTGGTCGGCAATAACTAAATTTGAAGGTCCCGCAATTAGCTTCATGAAGTTGATCAGCGGGACACCCACTCACTTACATCGGGATCACTTGTGGTCAGCGGTATGTCTTTCAGCGGTGTATACGTCTCAAGGAATTGTTTCAATACAACTTGTGTTTCATTCGTCTGTCAGAGCCCCCTCGCCCTTCCTTTGCAATTAGTGTTGTAGCCGACATGTCCGCCTTTGTCGTGCATATGCAGAAAGGTAAGCGACATTAAGCTGTTGCACGAAAAGCAGCAAGAATCATTGCAGCGGGAGTGTTGCTGAAAGGGACTTGCATCGTAGTATTAGTACTAGGACTGAACCGGTACTGCTTAGTCTTCAGAAGCTTTCTGGTTTGATACCCCCAGAGGTCCTGGTTGGATCCAATCCATGTGTATTGACAGTATGAGAAGCTGGCCTGTTTGATCACAAAGGAAAACATAGTTGATATCTACTAACGATAATTCTTAAGAATACTGCTCATGTGGCACAAGCCCATGTGTGTATCTAAGGGCGTTCCTTGTCCACCTTGGCTTTCCTGCGTATGGGGTGTCAAGACGAATGCACACCCATGAGGAGTTCCTAGAAAGCGCAGTGTGCGGGCGAAAGCATGCTGTGCTTTCTAAAAACCTGCTTTGCTGGCGAAATTCAGTCTCCTGTCTTCTGAAACTGACAAACTCCTGGGTATTGGGATTGCAGCCTCGACTTCACCACCACCGGGGATACAGGTGTGATGTTCGCTCACTTCATGTAACGTGGTCCCAACTAAAGCATGGAAAGAAGGCTTGCGCAGGCACTTGCAATCGCTCAGCATGCGTGTGAACTCTGTTGTAGCCATTCACCACATAAGTGTGAACATCTGGACAAGTAAAGAACTGCTTTGCTTGTGTTTTGCGCTCCAGTTATCTACTGGATTTCAACACCCTAACGATATTATCGCACTCTAATTTCTTCCCCCAGCATTTAAATTACTGCAATTAAATTTGGAAGCCAGGTGTACTTCTGCTTATGAGATCCCAGTCCTACTCATGATGAGCATGATCTATTTTTAATTTCGCAGGTATATTATGTGCACTTGTTGTTTCTGATAAATAAATGTAATCATACCTCGGGCAATGGAGCTATCATAATGGTAAAGTACGTTTTAGGAAAAGAATCTTAAATTAAGGGCGGAGGTTTAGGTTCTTCATACTGTGTATAGTGTAAAACGTCAAGACATTAGTCTGCTGCATCCACAAAACCTCGCAAGCACTATTCAAAACTGTCATGCATGCAGGTCATTCATACTGTAACTCCTATTATGCTCCTTCAAAGTAGTTGGTTGTTGGTGGGAAAGCGCGGTTTGGTTGCATGCTTTCCACAACTTTGTTTGCGTGTGGCTTACAGACACAATATCCGCCGCCAGCCGAGAGCAAGTACCCGCCCCCAGCTGAGAGCAAGTACCCGCCCCCGTCCGAAAGCAAGTACCCGCCACCGGCTGAAAGCAAGTACCCGCCCCCTGCTGAGACCAAATACCCACCGCCAGCAGAGAGCAAGTACCCGCCCCCGGCCGAGAGCAAGTACCCGCCCCCGGGCGAGAGCAAGTACCCACCCCCGGCCGAGAGCAAGTACCCGCCGCCAGCCGAGAGCAAGTACCCGCCGCCGGCCGAGAGCAAGTACCCGCCGCCATCCGAGACCAAGTACCCGCCCCCGGCTGACAGCAAGTACCCGCCGCCGGCCGAGAGCAAGTACCCGCCGCCATCCGAGACCAAGTACCCGCCCCCGGCCGAGAGCAAGTACCCGCCGCCATCCGAGACCAAGTACCCGCCGCCGGCCGAGAGCAAGTACCCGCCCCGGCCGAGAGCAAGTACCCGCCCCGGCCGAGAGCAAGTACCCGCCGCCGCCGAGACCAAGTACCCGCCGCCGGCCGAGAGCAAGTACCCGCCCCCGGCCGAGAGCAAGTACCCGCCGCCATCCGAGAGCAAGTACCCGCCGCCGGCCGAGAGCAAGTACCCGCCGCCATCCGAGACCAAGTACCCGCCCCCGCCGACAGCAAGTACCCGCCCCCGGCCGAGAGCAAGTACCCGCCCCCGGCCGAGAGCAAGTACCCGCCGCCATCCGAGAGCAAGTACCCGCCGCCGGCCGAGAGCAAGTACCCGCCGCCATCCGAGACCAAGTACCCGCCCCCGGCCGACAGCAAGTACCCGCCCCCGCCGAGAGCAAGTACCCGCCCCCGGCCGAGAGCAAGTACCCGCCGCCATCCGAGAGCAAGTACCCGCCGCCGGCCGAGAGCAAGTACCCGCCGCCATCCGAGACCAAGTACCCGCCCCCGGCCGAGAGCAAGTACCCCCCCGCCCCCGGCCGAGAGCAAGTACCCGCCCCCCCGCCCGCCCCCGAGAGCAAGTACCCGCCCCCGGCCGAGAGCAAGTACCCGCCCCCGCCGAGAGCAGTACCCGCCCCCGGCCGAGAGCAAGTACCCGCCCCCCGAGCCCCCCCCCCCCCCCCCCCGAGAGCAAGTACCCGCCCCCCCGAGAGCAAGTACCCCCCCCCGAGAGCAAGTACCCCCCCGGCGAGAGCAAGTACCCGCCCCGGCGAGAGCAAGTACCCCCCCCGGCCGAGAGCAAGTACCCGCCGCCAGCCGAGAGCAAGTACCCGCCGCCGGCCGAGAGCAAGTACCCGCCGCCATCCGAGACCAAGTACCCGCCCCCCGAGCAAGTACCCGCCCCGGCCGAGAGCAAGTACCCGCCCCATCCGAGACCAAGTACCCGCCCCCGGCCGAGAGCAAGTACCCGCCGCCATCCGAGACCAAGTACCCGCCCGGCCGAGAGCAAGTACCCGCCCCCGGCCGAGAGCAAGTACCCGCCCCCGGCCGAGAGCAAGTACCCGCCCCCCGAGAGCAAGTACCCGCCGCCGGCCGAGACCAAGTACCCGCCGCCGGCCGAGAGCAAGTACCCGCCCCCGGCCGAGAGCAAGTACCCGCCGCCATCCGAGAGCAAGTACCCGCCGCCGGCCGAGAGCAAGTACCCGCCGCCATCCGAGACCAAGTACCCGCCCCGGCCGACAGCAAGTACCCGCCCCCCCGAGAGCAAGTACCCGCCCCCGGCCGAGAGCAAGTACCCGCCGCCATCCGAGAGCAAGTACCCGCCGCCGGCCGAGAGCAAGTACCCGCCGCCATCCGAGACCAAGTACCCGCCCCCGGCCGACAGCAAGTACCCGCCCCGGCCGAGAGCAAGTACCCGCCCCCGCCGAAGCAAGTACCCGCCGCCATCCGAGAGCAAGTACCCGCCGCCGGCCGAGAGCAAGTACCCGCCGCCATCCGAGACCAAGTACCCGCCCCCGGCCGAGAGCAAGTACCCGCGCCATCCGAGACCAAGTACCCGCCGCCGGCCGAGAGCAAGTACCCGCCCCCGGCCGAGAGCAAGTACCCGCCCCCGCCGAGAGCAAGTACCCGCCGCCATCCGAGACCAAGTACCCCCGCCGGCCGAGAGCAAGTACCCGCCCCCGCCGAGAGCAAGTACCCGCCCCCGGCCGAGAGCACGTACCCGCCCCCGGCCGAGAGCAAGTACCCGCCCCCGCCGAGAGCACGTACCCGCCCCCGGCGAGAGCAAGTACCCGCCCCCGGCGAGAGCAAGTACCCGCCCCCGGGCGAGAGCAAGTACCCGCCACCATCCGAGAGCAAGTACCCGCCCCGGCTGAGAGCAAGTACCCGCCACCATCTGAGCCAAGTACCCGCCCCCGGCCGAGAGCAAGTACCCTCCCCCATCCGAGAGCAAATACCCTCCGCCATCCGAGAGCAAGTACCCGCCGCCATCCGAGAGCAAGTACCCGCCCCCGGCAGAGAGTAAGTACCCGCCCCCGGCCGAGAGCAAGTACCCGCCCCCGGCCGAGAGCAAGTACCCGCCGCCATCAGAGAGCAAGTACCCGCCGCCATCCGAGAGCAAGTACCCACCCCCGGCCGAGAGCAAGTACCCTCCCCCATCCGAGAGCAAATACCCTCCCCCATCCGAGAGCAAGTACCCGCCCCCGGCCGAGAGCAAGTACCCGCCACCGGCCGGGAGTAAATACCCGCCGCCGGCCGAGAGCAAATACCCGCCGCCGGCCGAGAGCAAGTACCCGCCCCCGGCCGAGAGCAAATACCCGCCGCCGGCCGAGAGCAAATACCCGCCGCCGGCCGAGAGCAAGTACCCGCCACCGGCCGGGAGCAAATACCCGCCGCCGGCCGAGAGCAAGTACCCGCCGCCATCCGAGAGCAAGTACCCGCCGCCATCCGAGAGCAAGTACCCGCCGCCATCCGAGAGCAAGTACCCGCCCCCGGCCGAGAGCAAGTACCCGCCGCCATCCGAGAGCAAGTACCCGCCGCCATCCGAAGCAAAGTACCCGCCGCCATCCGAGAGCAAGTACCCGCCGCCATCCCAGAGCAAGTACCCGCCCCCATCCGAGAGCAAGTACCCGCCCCCGGCCGAGAGCAAGTACCCGCCGCCATCCGAGAGCAAGTACCCGCCACCATCCCAGAGCAAGTACCCGCCCCCAGCCGAGAGCAAGTACCCGCCGCCATCCGAGAGCAAGTACCCGCCGCCATCCGAGAGCAAGTACCCGCCGCCATCCGAGAGCAAGTACCCGCCCCCGGCCGAGAGCAAGTACCCGCCGCCATCCGAGAGCAAGTACCCGCCCCCGGCCGAGAGCAAGTACCCGCCCCCATCCGCGAGCAAGTACCCGCCACCATCCGAGAGCAAGTACCCGCCCCCGGCCGAGAGCAAGTACCCGCCCCCGGCCGAGAGCAAGTACCCACCGCCATCTGAGAGCAAGTACCCGCCCCCCGAGAGCAGTACCCGCCGCCATCCGAGAGCAAGTACCCGCCGCCATCCGAAGCAAAGTACCCGCCGCCATCCGAGAGCAAGTACCCGCCGCCATCCGAGAGCAAGTACCCGCCGCCATCCGGGAGCAAGTACCCGCCGCCATCCGGGAGCAAGTACCCGCCGCCATCCGAGAGCAAGTACCCGCCGCCATCCGAAGCAAAGTACCCGCCGCCATCCGAGAGCAAGTACCCGCCGCCATCCGAGAGCAAGTACCCGCCGCCATCCGAGAGCAAGTACCCGCCCCCGGCCGAGAGCAAGTACCCGCCGCCATCCGAGAGCAAGTACCCGCCCCCGGCCGAGAGCAAGTACCCGCCCCGGCCGAGAACAAGTACCCGCCCCCATCCGCTAGCAAGTACCCGCCACCATCCGAGAGCAAGTACCCGCCCCCGGCCGAGAGCAAGTACCCGCCCCCGCCGAGAGCAAGTACCCACCGCGCATCGAGAGCAAGTACCGCCCCCGGCTGAGAGCAAGTACCCGCCCCCGGCAGAGAGCAAGTACCCGCCCCCGGCTGAGAGCAAGTACCCGCCACCATCTGAGAGCAAGTACCCGCCCCCGGCCGAGAGCAAGTACCCTCCCCCATCCGAGAGCAAATACCCTCCGCCATCCGAGAGCAAGTACCCGCCGCCATCCGAGAGCAAGTACCCGCCCCCGGCAGAGAGTAAATACCCGCCCCCGGCCGAGAGCAAGTACCCGCCCCCGGCCGAGAGCAAGTACCCGCCCCCGGCCGAGAGCAAGTACCCGCCCCCGGCCGAGAGCAAGTACCCGCCCCCGGCCGAGAGCAAGTACCCGCCGCCATCCGAGAGCAAGTACCCGCCGCCATCCGAGAGCAAGTACCCGCCGCCATCCGAGAGCAAGTACCCGCCCCCGGCAGAGAGCAAGTACCCGCCCCCGGCAGAGAGCAAATACCCGCCCCCATCCGAGAGCAAGTACCCGCCGCCATCCGAGAGCAAGTACCCGCCCCCATCCGAGGGCAAGTACCCGCCCCCGGCCGAGAGCAAGTACCCGCCCCCGGCCGAGAGCAAGTACCCGCCCCCATCCGAGAGCAAGTACCCGCACCCATCCGAGAGCAAGTACCCGCCCCCGGCCGAGAGCAAGTACCCGCCCCCATCGGAGAGCAAGTACCCGCCGCCGGCTGAGAGCAAGTACCCGCCCCCGGCAGAGAGCAAGTACCCGCCCCCATCAGAGAGCAAGTACCCGCCCCCATCCGAGAGCAAGTACCCGCCGCCATCCGAGAGCAAGTACCCGCCCCCGGCCGAGAACAAGTACCCTCCCCCATCCGAGAGCAAGTACCCGCCCCCATCCGAGAGCAAGTACCCGCCCCCATCCGAGAGCAAGTACCCGCCACCATCCGAGAGCAAGTACCCGCCACCATCCGAGAGCAAGTACCCGCCCCCGGCTGAGAGCAAGTACCCGCCGCCATCCGAGAGCAAGTACCCGCCGCCATCCGAAGCAAAGTACCCGCCCATCCGAGAGCAAGTACCCGCCGCCATCCGAGAGCAAGTACCCGCCGCCATCCGAGAGCAAGTACCCGCCGCCATCCGAGAGCAAGTACCCGCCGCCATCCGAGAGCAAGTACCCGCCGCCATCCGAAGCAAGTACCCGCCGCCATCCGAGAGCAAGTACCCGCCGCCATCCGAGAGCAAGTACCCGCCCCCATCCGAGAGCAAGTACCCGCCGCCATCCGAGAGCAAGTACCCGCCGCCATCCGAGAGCAAGTACCCGCCGCCATCCGAGAGCAAGTACCCGCCGCCATCCGAGAGCAAGTACCCGCCGCCATCCGAAGCAAAGTACCCGCCGCCATCCGAGAGCAAGTACCCGCCGCCATCCGAGAGCAAGTACCCGCCGCCATCCGAGAGCAAGTACCCGCCCCCATCCGAGAGCAAGTACCCGCCGCCATCCGAGAGCAAGTACCCGCCCCCGGCCGAGAGCAAGTACCCGCCCCCGGCCGAGAGCAAGTACCCGCCGCCATCCGAGAGCAAGTACCCGCCCCGGCCGAGAGCAAGTACCCGCCGCCGGCTGAGAGCAAGTACCCGCCCCCGGCAGAGAGCAAGTACCCGCCCCCGGCAGAGAGCAAATACCCGCCCCCATCCGAGAGCAAGTACCCGCCCCCATCCGAGAGCAAGTACCCGCCGCCATCCGAGAGCAAGTACCCGCCGCCATCCGAGAGCAAGTACCCGCCCCCGGTCGAGAGCAAGTACCCGCCCCCGGCCGAGAGCAAGTACCCGCCCCCATCCGAGAGCAAGTACCCGCCCCCGGCCGAGAGCAAGTACCCGCCCCCGGCCGAGAGCAAGTACCCGCCCCCATCCGAGAGCAAGTACCCGCCCCCATCAGAGAGCAAGTACCCGCCCCCATCCGAGAGCAAGTACCCGCCGCCATCCGAGAGCAAGTACCCGCCGCCATCCGAGAGCAAGTACCCGCCCCCGTCCGAGAACAAGTACCCGCCCCCATCCGAGAGCAAGTACCCGCCCCCATCCGAGAGCAAGTACCCGCCACCATCCGAGAGCAAGTACCCGCCACCATCCGAGAGCAAGTACCCGCCCCCGGCCGAGAGCAAGTACCCGCCCCCGGCCGAGAGCAAGTACCCGCCCCCGTCTGAGAGCAAGTACCCGCCCCCGTCCGAGAGCAAGTACCCTCCCCCATCCGAGAGCAAGTACCCTCCCCCATCTGAGAGCAAGTACCCGCCCCCATCCGAGAGCAAGTACCCTCCCCCATCTGAGAGCAAGTACCCTCCCCCATCTGAGAGCAAGTACCCTCCCCCATCTGAGAGCAAGTACCCTCCCCCATCTGAGAGCAAGTACCCGCCCCCATCCGAGAGCAAGTACCCGCCACCATCCGAGAGCAAGTACCCGCCCCCATCCGAGAGCAAGTACCCGCCCCGGCCGAGAGCAAGTACCCGCCGCCATCCCAGAGCAAGTACCCGCCCCCGGCCGAGAGCAAGTACCCGCCCCCAGCCGAGAGCAAGTACCCGCCCCCGGCCGAGAGCAAGTACCCGCCGCCATCCCAGAGCAAGTACCCGCCCCCGGCCGAGAGCAAGTACCCGCCCCCAGCCGAGAGCAAGTACCCGCCCCCGGCCGAGAGCAAGTACCCGCCGCCATCCCAGAGCAAGTACCCGCCCCCGGCAGAGAGCAAGTACCCGCCCCCGGCCGAGAGCAAGTACCCGCCGCCATCCCAAAGCAAGTACCCTCCCCCAGCCGAGAGCAAGTACCCGCCCCCGGCCGAGAGCAAGTACCCGCCGCCATCCGAGAGCAAGTACCCGCCACCATCCCAGAGCAAGTACCCGCCCCCAGCCGAGAGCAAGTACCCGCCGCCATCCCAGAGCAAGTACCCGCCCCCGGCCGAGAGCAAGTACCCGCCGCCATCCGAGAGCAAGTACCCGCCCCCGGCCCAGAGCAAGTACCCGCCGCCATCTGAGAGCAAGTACCCGCCCCCGGCCGAGAGCAAGTACCCGCCGCCATCCGAGAGCAAGTACCCGCCCCCGGCAGAGAGCAAGTACCCGCCCCCGGCCGAGAGCAAGTACCCGCCCCCGGCCGAGAGCAAGTACCCGCCCCCGGCCGAGAGCAAGTACCCGCCGCCATCCCAGAGCAAGTACCCGCCCCCATCCGAGAGCAAGTACCCGCCCCCGGCCGAGAGCAAGTACCCGCCGCCATCCGAGAGCAAGTACCCTCCCCCATCTGAGAGCAAGTACCCTCCCCCATCTGAGAGCAAGTACCCTCCCCCATCTGAGAGCAAGTACCCGCCCCCATCCGAGAGCAAGTACCCGCCACCATCCGAGAGCAAGTACCCGCCCCCATCCGAGAGCAAGTACCCGCCCCCGGCCGAGAGCAAGTACCCGCCGCCATCCCAGAGCAAGTACCCGCCCCCGGCCGAGAGCAAGTACCCGCCCCCAGCCGAGAGCAAGTACCCGCCCCCGGCCGAGAGCAAGTACCCGCCGCCATCCCAGAGCAAGTACCCGCCCCCGGCCGAGAGCAAGTACCCGCCCCCAGCCGAGAGCAAGTACCCGCCCCCGGCCGAGAGCAAGTACCCGCCGCCATCCCAGAGCAAGTACCCGCCCCCGGCAGAGAGCAAGTACCCGCCCCCGGCCGAGAGCAAGTACCCGCCGCCATCCCAAGCAAGTACCCTCCCCCAGCCGAGAGCAAGTACCCGCCCCCGGCCGAGAGCAAGTACCCGCCGCCATCCGAGAGCAAGTACCCGCCACCATCCCAGAGCAAGTACCCGCCCCCAGCCGAGAGCAAGTACCCGCCGCCATCCCAGAGCAAGTACCCGCCCCCGGCCGAGAGCAAGTACCCGCCGCCATCCGAGAGCAAGTACCCGCCCCCGGCCCAGAGCAAGTACCCGCCGCCATCTGAGAGCAAGTACCCGCCCCCGGCCGAGAGCAAGTACCCGCCGCCATCCGAGAGCAAGTACCCGCCCCCGGCAGAGAGCAAGTACCCGCCCCCGGCCGAGAGCAAGTACCCGCCCCCGGCCGAGAGCAAGTACCCGCCCCCGGCCGAGAGCAAGTACCCGCCGCCATCCCAGAGCAAGTACCCGCCCCCATCCGAGAGCAAGTACCCGCCCCCGGCCGAGAGCAAGTACCCGCCGCCATCCGAGAGCAAGTACCCGCCGCCATCCCAGAGCAAGTACCCGCCCCCAGCCGAGAGCAAGTACCCGCCGCCATCCCAGAGCAAGTACCCGCCCCCGGCCGAGAGCAAGTACCCGCCGCCATCCCAGAGCAAGTACCCTCCCCCGGCCGAGAGCAAGTACCCGCCCCCGGCCGAGAGCAAGTACCCGCCGCCATCCGAGAGCAAGTACCCGCCCCCGGCCGAGAGCAAGTACCCGCCCCCGGCCGAGAGCAAGTACCCGCCCCCGGCCGAGAGCAAGTACCCGCCGCCATCCCAAAGCAAGTACCCTCCCCCAGCCGAGAGCAAGTACCCGCCCCCGGCCGAGAGCAAGTACCCGCCGCCATCCGAGAGCAAGTACCCGCCACCATCCCAGAGCAAGTACCCGCCCCCAGCCGAGAGCAAGTACCCGCCGCCATCCCAGAGCAAGTACCCGCCCCCGGCCGAGAGCAAGTACCCGCCGCCATCCGAGAGCAAGTACCCACCCCCGGCCGAGAGCAAGTACCCGCCCCCGGCCCAGAGCAAGTACCCGCCGCCATCCGAGAGCAAGTACCCGCCCCGGCCGAGAGCAAGTACCCGCCCCCGGCCGAGAGCAAGTACCCGCCGCCATCCGAGAGCAAGTACCCGCCACCATCCCAGAGCAAGTACCCGCCCCCAGCCGAGAGCAAGTACCCGCCGCCATCCCAGAGCAAGTACCCGCCCCCGGCCGAGAGCAAGTACCCGCCGCCATCCCAGAGCAAGTACCCTCCCCCAGCCGAGAGCAAGTACCCGCCCCCGGCCGAGAGCAAGTACCCGCCGCCATCCGAGAGCAAGTACCCGCCACCATCCCAGAGCAAGTACCCGCCCCCAGCCGAGAGCAAGTACCCGCCGCCATCCCAGAGCAAGTACCCGCCCCCGGCCGAGAGCAAGTACCCGCCGCCATTTGAGAGCAAGTACCCGCCCCCGGCCCAGAGCAAGTACCCGCCGCCATCCGAGAGCAAGCACCCGCCGCCATCCGAGAGCAAGTACCCGCCGCCATCCGAGAGCAAGTACCCACCCCCGGCCGAGAGCAAGTACCCGCCCCCGGCCGAGAGCAAGTACCCGCCGCCATCCGAGAGCAAGTACCCGCCCCCGGCAGAGAGCAAGTACCCGCCCCCGGCCGAGAGCAAGTACCCGCCCCCGGCCGAGAGCAAGTACCCGCCGCCATCCGAGAGCAAGTACCCGCCCCCGGCAGAGAGCAAGTACCCGCCCCCGGCCGAGAGCAAGTACCCGCCCCCGGCCGAGAGCAAGTACCCGCCCCCGGCCGAGAGCAAGTACCCGCCGCCATCCCAGAGCAAGTACCCGCCCCCATCCGAGAGCAAGTACCCGCCCCCGGCCGAGAGCAAGTACCCGCCGCCATCCGAGAGCAAGTACCCGCCACCATCCCAGAGCAAGTACCCGCCCCCAGCCGAGAGCAAGTACCCGCCGCCATCCCAGAGCAAGTACCCGCCCCCGGCCGAGAGCAAGTACCCGCCGCCATCCCAGAGCAAGTACCCTCCCCCAGCCGAGAGCAAGTACCCGCCCCCGGCCGAGAGCAAGTACCCGCCGCCATCCGAGAGCAAGTACCCGCCACCATCCCAGAGCAAGTACCCGCCCCCAGCCGAGAGCAAGTACCCGCCGCCATCCCAGAGCAAGTACCCGCCCCTGGCCGAGAGCAAGTACCCGCCGCCATTTGAGAGCAAGTACCCGCCCCCAGCCCAGAGCAAGTACCCGCCGCCATCCGAGAGCAAGCACCCGCCGCCATCCGAGAGCAAGTACCCGCCGCCATCCGAGAGCAAGTACCCACCCCCGGCCGAGAGCAAGTACCCGCCCCCGGCCGCGAGCAAGTACCCGCCGCCATCCGAGAGCAAGTACCCGCCCCCGGCAGAGAGCAAGTACCCGCCCCCGGCCGAGAGCAAGTACCCGCCCCCGGCCGAGAGCAAGTACCCGCCCCCGGCCGAGAGCAAGTACCCGCCGCCATCCCAGAGCAAGTACCCGCCCCCATCCGAGAGCAAGTACCCGCCCCCGGCCGAGAGCAAGTACCCGCCGCCATCCGAGAGCAAGTACCCGCCACCATCCCAGAGCAAGTACCCGCCCCCAGCCGAGAGCAAGTACCCGCCGCCATCCCAGAGCAAGTACCCGCCCCCGGCCGAGAGCAAGTACCCGCCGCCATCCCAGAGCAAGTACCCTCCCCCAGCCGAGAGCAAGTACCCGCCCCCGGCCGAGAGCAAGTACCCGCCGCCATCCGAGAGCAAGTACCCGCCACCATCCCAGAGCAAGTACCCGCCCCCAGCCGAGAGCAAGTACCCGCCGCCATCCCAGAGCAAGTACCCGCCCCCGGCCGAGAGCAAGTACCCGCCGCCATCCGAGAGCAAGTACCCACCCCCGGCCGAGAGCAAGTACCCGCCCCCGGCCGAGAGCAAGTACCCGCCGCCATCCGAGAGCAAGTACCCGCCCCCGGCAGAGAGCAAGTACCCGCCCCCGGCCGAGAGCAAGTACCCGCCCCCGGCCGAGAGCAAGTACCCGCCGCCATCCCAGAGCAAGTACCCGCCCCCATCCGAGAGCAAGTACCCGCCCCCGGCCGAGAGCAAGTACCCGCCGCCATCCGAGAGCAAGTACCCGCCACCATCCCAGAGCAAGTACCCGCCCCCAGCCGAGAGCAAGTACCCGCCGCCATCCCAGAGCAAGTACCCGCCCCCGGCCGAGAGCAAGTACCCGCCGCCATCCCAGAGCAAGTACCCTCCCCCAGCCGAGAGCAAGTACCCGCCCCCGGCCGAGAGCAAGTACCCGCCGCCATCCGAGAGCAAGTACCCGCCACCATCCCAGAGCAAGTACCCGCCCCCAGCCGAGAGCAAGTACCCGCCGCCATCCCAGAGCAAGTACCCGCCCCCGGCCGAGAGCAAGTACCCGCCGCCATCCGAGAGCAAGTACCCACCCCCGGCGGAGAGCAAGTACCCGCCCCCGGCCGAGAGCAAGTACCCGCCGCCATCCGAGAGCAAGTACCCGCCCCCGGCAGAGAGCAAGTACCCGCCCCCGGCCGAGAGCAAGTACCCGCCCCCGGCCGAGAGCAAGTACCCGCCCCGGCCGAGAGCAAGTACCCGCCGCCATCCCAGAGCAAGTACCCGCCCCCATCCGAGAGCAAGTACCCGCCCCCGGCCGAGAGCAAGTACCCGCCGCCATCCGAGAGCAAGTACCCGCCACCATCCCAGAGCAAGTACCCGCCCCCAGCCGAGAGCAAGTACCCGCCGCCATCCCAGAGCAAGTACCCGCCCCCGGCCGAGAGCAAGTACCCGCCGCCATCCCAGAGCAAGTACCCTCCCCCAGCCGAGAGCAAGTACCCGCCCCCGGCCGAGAGCAAGTACCCGCCCCCGGCCCAGACCAAGTACCCGCCACCATCCCTGAGCAAGTACCCGCCGCCATCGCAGAGCATGTACCCGCCTCCCGGCGCGAGCCAGACTCCCCCTTTAATTTACCAATCGCCTCCATCTCCTCGTCCCAGCGAGAGCAAGGCTCCCCCACTAGTATACCAGTCGCCACCTTCCCCACGTCCCAGCGAGAGCAAGTCTCCGCCAGTCTACCAATCTCCACCCACGTCACCCAAGTCACCCAAGTCACCGCGGAGCCCCAAGTCGCCCGTCTACAAGAAGTCGCCCCCGATATATCAGTCTCCTCCCTGGCGCAAGAGCCCGTCCCCGGTTTATCAGTCTCCTCCCTGGCGCAAGAGCCCATCTCCCGTATATCAGTCTCCTCCCTGGCGCAAGACCCCGTCTCCGGTGTATGAGCAGTCGCCTCCTCGTCGGAATGATGCGCCTTCTCCTGTGTATCACCAGACTCCCCCCGGCAACGCCCCTGTGTTTGACAGATCGCCCGAAGGGTGGCGGCCGGACTCTCCGCCCTCTTGGAACACTCCAGCAGACGACAGGTCGCGGCGGCCGGATTCTCCACCCATATGGAACACACCAACAGATGACAAATCGCGTGCTCCCCCTCGCCAGGAAAACAATCCTTCAGGCCAGGATAAAGAGAAGCCTTGGGTGCGGCCCTAGCCTTAGTTCCCCAATAAATCGAAAACATTCAAAAACAAACACAAGCCCAATGTCATATAATTCGTCGCTCTGTCATTTCTTTCTTTCCAATATTCCCCCCCCCCCCTTTTTCCAAGCAAAATCCCCTCCCCCCCCTCCTTCATCTTCCTTGCCTACTCCCCCTCTCTCATTTTTGGAACGGCCATTCCATGGAAAGTTTTTTTTTGGGAGGGGGGGGGGAGGATTTTCCTGGAACATTTTGATGCGTGTTTCTGGGGGGGTCGAATTTGAAGACTGCGGGCCTTGCTGCAGTCATTGCTGCTGCGTTGGTAGCAAGAATAGGAAGGTCATTGAGATCAACAACTGCTGAAACGGCAGCAGCAAACACTGCTGCAGGTTGACTTGTGCTTATGCTGCACATACTAGGAACACCGCAAGCCTTAAAAATTTAAGATTGCGTTATGGTAGATGATGCTTCTGCCAGGTGAGTGTTTATCATGCAACAATGGATAATATGCTGGGGCAAGGGCTGGTTCCCGGACGTCCTGGTGTTTACAGTCAAACGTCCATGTGCCTTGTTGGCGAAGTTTTTGATGTCCTATGCAAGCATGTCTTTGTAAAGCCGAAACTGAGGGCCACTTCACCTTGCTGCATCTTGAGCCTGTCCCTAAGGTCAGAGCAATGGAACTTTTAGTGGAATTCACGTAGCTGCTTGTGCAACCCATTTTATCGTGTATTTCACTTTATTGCTTGTGCAATCGATTTTATTGTGAATTTAACTCAATTGCTTGTGCTGGATTGCACGGTGCAGGAGAAGGTGTCTCCACCACTAGCGCCTGAAGATACAAAGCCTCAAGGACAGGGCCAGCAGGAGGATTCACTATCGCGCAAGAATGACGAGCCCCAGGACAGTACCCAGGTCTGCACAGTTCCCCACGTGTTTTACTCGAAAGTTCCTAGTTTGTAAGCAATGGCGCGTGCGCTCGCGTGTGAGCGTCTGCGAGTGCACGTGCGCGTGTGTGCGTGTGCGTGTGTATTCGTTCTTTGCCTTATATAAACCTCCGCTAAGTGTCCTTCTTCAAAACTGGTAAGGGTCCTTATAAGCTTTGGAAACCATTGCTAAGAATGTCTGGGTATGAAGCAAGTCAATGGACGGCGAATTTTTACTCCTAAAGCACTGGGAAAGAGTTTCAATTCGCTTGCTGACCAGTGTCAGTGCTTAAAACTCCCCATGAGACTGGGTGGCTTTGGTGCTGCAGCAGTCGCCATCCCCACCACCACCAGCGCCTGAAGAAACAAATTCTCCAAGTCAGGACCCAGAGCAGGGCAAGGACAATGGCACGCCGACTCCCCAGGTCCGTGCAGTTCCCTATCTCTTCCACGAAGATGCTCCTAGCTTTGACCAGCAGCTTATTTAATAATTATATTGAAAAGATATTTAATAAGTGTGTTGAAAAGATGCTACTCAGGTGCCTGCCCCCCTCCTCCCGTGCAGTCAGAGGCTAGATATTCGAATGTGGCATAACCTTCCCTCTCCCCCCCCCCCCCCAACTTTTTTTTTTCCCGGTGAGACAGGATAAAATAAACAAACACTTGATAAGAATAACGGGCATGATGATCAGGGTTATTAGTTCCCTGAAGTACACCACTAATGTACAGAGTACTGTGAACACACACAGACTCCTGTGCACATACATACGCTGTGGGTCTGCAGTCGGACAACATCTGTATCCGACTGTGCAACAGAATAAAACATCTGAGACAGGGCATTCTATAACACCACGCACCCCCAGCTGTATATTGCAGCATACTCTGCTTTGTTTCTGATCCCACCTGTTCCTCTTGCCAACCATCTCGGTCTATGAGGTTTTTTCTCTTCTGCCTCTTCAGAAAAGGAGCTAGAGAATTGTAACTCTTTGTCTCCCTACCTTTGTCGCCCTGTAAAGGGGTGGAGGGTGACAAAAGCCTCTTCATTGTTCAACCATCTTCATCTCCCCAACCTACTCGTCCTTTAAAGTGGGAGACAAGAACCTCCCATTTTTCCTCAATCCCACTTCCTCCAATCCTGCCCTGTCATTTCCGCCACCTTCCCACGCCATCTCCAACGAGTTTTCCTCTCTATTCTCTATTCTCTCCCCTCCCCCCCCCCCACAATCCCTCTTCCCTCTCCCAGTCCCATATGTGTGTGGGAGTATGCTTGCCGCCTTTTGGAGCTTTACCTGACACTCCGGCTGGCAGGTCTGGGTTCCATTACATGAAAAGGCATGCTGGCGGTCTGCAAATGAATCAAAAAATGTGCAGGCGGTCCCAGTCCCTAGGGGACCCTAAATCCCGTAGGCACTCCTAGGCGGTGCCTAGGGGACCCTGAATCCTGTAGGCACTTGCTAGGCTGTGCCTGCATACCTTTTGATGATTCCAAGCCACAAAAGGCATCAAAAGCATGGCTTGTTGTCGTCATAACCTTCTCCTGTCGATGGGCAGGCCGCGCGCAAACCAGAGGAGACGCCCACGCCCACGCCCACGCCTGGCCCTCAGGATAGCCCCGGCCGAGTTGAGCGCCCCGACACTGTGCCACAGGACAACTCCGGCCAGGGCCAAGAGAGGCAGCAGCAACAACCTGAGCAGCCTCAGCAGCCGCAGGACCAGCTGCAGCCGCAGCAGCCGGAACAACAGCCGCAACAGCAGGAGGTTACGCAGCTGTCGTCTCAGCCAACAGAGCAGTTTCAGGACACGGTGGAGTCAACTGAACCGGCTCAAGAGCAGCCTATGCAGCAGACGTTTGAGCAGCAGCCGACCCTTGAGCAGCAGCCCAATCCACAGCAGTCATCAAACCCGTCAGAACTGCTCGACCAAGGTTCTGCGCGCCGCCTGCTGCAACGGCGATCATTGCTGCACTCAGGCTGGTTCCGCCATTGGTTTGGTCAGGCAGCCTCTGCAGCCTGAGTGGACCGGACTCTCGCATGATGCCTCATGTATGCCTGCTCTTCCCTCCCCTTCTGCCTCCTTTGCGCTGCCTTTGTGCTTCCTGTTCTTGCCATCATGGCGGGCCTGTTTTCCTGTAATCCCTACATTAGCCCCCCCCCCCGCCCCCCCCCCGGCCCCCCCCCCCCCAAAAAAAAAAAAAAAAAAAAAAAAAAAAAAAAAAAAAAAACTCAGGGGGAACAGATCACAACAACTTCTGGCAATGCGCAAAAACAACAAAGCCCAATCAAAACCGTACAGAGCCCAATCCAAGCCAAAGCAAAGCCCAATCCTGACAGATTCTGAGAAGTGCCCAATCCTGCTTGGACGCTGCCCGGTACCCATGTTTTTTTTTGGCCCTTCCAAAACAGGGTTGGAACCACGAGATACAGCACTGCCAGTGGGTCATGAGTGCAATTCGTATCAGACACTGTCCTGCGATGCTGTATTGCATTTTGAGAAAGCCAGACTGCCGCAAGTTGCAGGACCTCAAAAGAATAGACAATTACGGCAGTTTGTTTCAATTGGACTCCAGTGTTGATACTTGCATGGTTCACCGACAGCTTTCAAGCAGGTGTGCAGATTCCTGACAGTTGGCTTGGTTCACGACCAATTCAGACAACTGTGCAGTTTTCTAACACGGAGGGCTTTGCTGCAGGGCTCGTGCATCAGACACAATCTGCAGGCAAGGCATTTTGTGAAGGAGCCACCGGCTTCTTCCACTCCCTGCTTCTTCGAGTTCAGCGTCAGTACACTACCTCAGGCGAATCGTTTGACACACAGCACTTTCCGGCCTTCAAGCACTCATGTGTTTGGCGCGCTCCGTGATCGTGCAGCTTTCACTCTCCTTGGTACTGACCGCTCTCGTGACGATTGCTGACTATCTGGTGGCGAAGTCACCAGTGGCGAATCCACCCCTGCCTTGGCAGCCAGCCAGCAGATCCGCGGTGCCGTCGGCTCCCCTCTTCAAAGAAGAAAGTTTTTATTTTCTAAATATCGCATTTGAGAAGACTCGAGTAGGGGTTGCAAATTCTCCTGCACGAATTTTGTGCAGTTCGTCAGTCTAAAATTGATCGTATGTTTGACGACTCGTGTTCAGTAGCCAAGTATTTCCCACCAACACCTAATTTAGCGCCATTCCTAATCCTGGTTTTAAAAACCAGTGAAGTTAACCATTCTAAAACGGGTGCTTCCTAATGTTGGAGTTGGTGGACAGCCCAGGTTAGATGGGAAAGCATTGGCTCAGAAATCGCAGTCCTCAGCTTGAAACATATTTCATAGAATGTGAAGTCTACTGTGAAAAGCCTGTCAGCATTTGAGGTAGACATGCTTTTCCGGGGTTTCCTTCCCGCAGCTGTGGTTGGTGTAGGATTTCAAATCCTGTACCATATCTTGAATTTGAGTTTGAGGATTGTACAACAGGGTTTCCGGTACTCCTCATCCCTTATGCAGGCGTTACACGGGGTATCCCCACTTACGTATTTGTTGCACAGCATTGCAGCTGGAGCTTGCGTAAGGATACATACCGAGTTTGCATCGCTGCGTGGTATATAAACTTTGTTAAGTATGCATCCATATGTGGGCTTTGTTTGTGCACCCAAAGGTAGAGCGTCTCTTGGTGTTTTAGTTTCGGGGTGCAACATTATGAAACGTCTGCAGCATCTGTGTCTTCGAGGACACGTGCACGCTGCAGGGGGATTACAGTACAAATATTCACCATCCCGATACTAGAATCGGAGGGCTACTGATTTTCCAGGTAAACTTAATAGTGTTTCCAGGTGGGGTATGCATACGTATGAATATCCCCTGCATGCCTATACAGGCGTTTGTGAAGCGCATGGACTTCTAATTGTGTCATGGGCGGAAACCCTTGAACCTGCACTGGAAACGATGGGATACATCCCAGCGTGCTTGTTCAATGGGGTTCTCGGCCTTTCAAGCTCTGCCAATCTAAGGGATCTCGCATCAGCTCATTGTTGAAGTTGCAGTAGTATTAATCGATTAGTTGAGTGATGGGAGTGCTATGGGCCGAAAGCCTTGAACCTGCACCGGAGTTACTGGTTCTGTTACGTAACAGTGCACCAGAGCGTACCAGTATATTGGGATACGTCTCCCCTGCCGGTTCCATGGGGTTCTGGACCCGTTGTGAGCCTTTTCCCGCCCTTTGGAAAAGGCTTGAGCGCTGCTTATACGCAGCATTTTGTCCTGCGCTTGAGCAACTGCTATCCTACATGATTACACGGGCATGCTGCAGGATCCTGATCAGGTCTCTGCAGTCGTTGCGGTCGCTGTCTCAGCAGGAAGCGACTGCATGTGGCCTGACAAACTGATTAATTGAATTGGAATTAAACTAAAATTCGCTAGTCTGATCAAGTCTCAAGTTTCACAACCGTATTTGGTATCAGACTCGCATCTCGTATCGTGTTTGGATGGCCATGGGCTACAGCGAAAGCCTTCTGCGGTTACGAAGAGAGCCGGTGGACATTTGAGGACAGAGGCAACTGAAGCCTTAGAAAAGCTTTTAAGCCTGCATGCGCATGTACGCCCCAATTCTCCATGGAACGGAGAACTGGCCAGCTACGCGCTGCATTGTTGTTGTTATTGTTGTATGTTGCAATGTTGGGAGTCTGCAGAGTTGTTTTGTCCTTGTGGTAATGATTTTATTTTGAACAATCCATCAGAACAGTCTGTTCCTCTGTACAAGGGAGGACGACTCTATGGAGGGCTGAGATACAATGTTAACGCAGCTCAATGAACAAGTTTAGGGTTAATTGGTGCTCAAGCCGTGAGCGAGTCAATAATTTGCTTCAATTCTAGAAGACGCCAATCTTGTTAACATCAGCAGATTTGCGCGAAGACTGATAAACGCAGTGGTGACGAGTGTGTTGAGAAATGTATTATTGCAATTGGCATCGAGGTGATTCATCAAGCCTTATAAGGGCAGATCCGTACACGCTGAAAGGTACCTCGTACAGTCACGCCGAAGGTCGCGCCACAAGGGCCTCGTTGCTTCCCAATTTGTATTGAAAAGATGATAGCGCATATGCATATGCATCCACCATCTCCCAAACATTGAGGAGCCTTTGCCTGCCGTGCTGGCTAGAGGTAGCCAATTTCTTTTGAAAGCGTTGAAACGTCCTCGAAGCGTTAACGAAGCTTCGAGGATCCTCCGGAGTTGTTTGTAAGAGTGACCATATATTCATGGTCGCTCTCTGTGTATCCGAGCTCGAACACACCGAGATGCAGCTAGGCCGTATTGAATACTTCAGTAATGTCGGATCAAGGCCCTAAGAACGCCACTCGAGTCTTGTAACTGTTTGGACTTCTGCGTCCTTGCGATCCATGCCAGTGGCCAAGCCTACGTTCACTTAATTTCTTGCCCATGCTTTGCGATAATGCCCATGCATACGTCAAATGAAACCGGTATGTGTGAAAACCATGAATGCGCAGATGTCATGATCATGTGGTCAGATGACTTTACCCACGCACATCGCAACCTCCGTGTTCATGACTGGCTACATTGTGCGTACGTGTGGGTATTTCTGTGCTCCTTGTAGTCCACAGGTTCTTTGTGTTATAGCAATCATCTGTGTTGTTGTTGTTGTTGTTGTTGTTGTTGTTGTTGTTGTTGTTGTTGTTGTTGTTGTTGTTGTGTGTGTGTGTGTGTGCGTGCGTGCGTGCGTGTGTGCGTGCGTGCGTGTGTGTGTGCGACAGTGTGTGTGTGTGTGCGACAGTGTGTGTGTGTGTGTGTGTGTGTGTGTGTGTGTGTGTGTGTGTGCGTGTGTGTGTGTGTGGTGTGTGTGTGTGTGTGTGTGTGTGTGTGTGTGTGTGTGTGTGTGTGTCTGTGTGTGTGTGTGGGGTCGTCTTTTTCCTTTTTTTTCCCTTGTTTTTTTCCTTTTTTTAAATCAAGCTTGGTCACTGCAATGTCGAGTGCACAGATCACGGTGCCTGTCCCACGTCCAATTGTCCAATTGTTGCAACAAGCACAGGCTATATAAATACTAAACTTTTGAGAGTTGAGACGGCAATTCAATATGACAACACAACGCTGCACGCAATACCCCATATCCGAGCCTTTCCTGACACAGGTCGCTGGCATAGCGCTAGCGATTACAAACTAGTACTATCAAGAGGATGTGACGTAACACAACAATGCATGCGCTATCAGGCGATTGCCGACTTGCAGGAGCATATCAGTTGCAACTGTACTATGGTCAGGCCATTGGCCTGCGACCAACACTAGATCTAGTACAGAAACGGAGTCAAACTCTTCGAAATTAGGGCAAAAAATGACTTAAAAAATGCAAACATCAAGTTGGAGTATGTTTAAACATAGTGATTTATAACAAGTGATAAATGTGAAGTATACCTTATGTGTCCAACGGCCTGGTACCCGAAAACCCGCGATGTACATCCAACCGCTGTGCCATCCCTTGTGAATTACAGGACAAAAATTTGGAGTTCAAGCCTAAAACACCTTGTGCAAAACTATGAAATCCGCTCCAGGTTCTGGCTCACTTGGACTACACGTGTTAAGAGACGTACGTACGTATATTCTCCATGTAACGCAACCACTCGATCGATTATCACTCTGCATAACCGGTGACCAACATTGTCCACCACCTGCTGTATAGATACTCGAACTGTTGTGTCAAATTTGAAGACGACGTTAGCGCTTTCACCACGAAAGCTACTCTAGGTAGTACAACTGATTCTCTTGCAACGCTGCGCAATAGGCCACGCTTTGAAATATAAAAGAGATAGCGCACAACCTGCACAATAATAATTTTCTTGGAATGCCGTGCAGTACGTCGCCTCAAGAGAGATCTCATCTAGATAGCGCACAACCGGCACAATATCCTATTGCAATGCAGTTGCATGTTTCAAAGTCTCAGCCTAACTTGTTGCTCAGCAAAGCCAACAACCTTCAGCTCCAAGCTGCTGATGACTAAATGGATCAGTGTCATACAAGACCCTCATGCCCACCATAGTCGTGCATGTGGCCACGCAGATAGGCTCATGCATGAATGAACCCGAGATTGTTACACACATGGCATCCTACTGACTGTAGTAGCTACCTATCGTCTCTATGCATATATGCATATATACATGTGTAGCTACCTATCGTCTCTATGCATATATGCATATATACATGCATCTACATGTGTATCGAGACTACACCCAGACCTTGGTACCAACACGTTGCTGGGTGTGTAAGCTACAGGCCAAGCATCAATTAGTATAAAGCTACTGAAAGCAAGGCGGCACATGCAGTGGCCGTTCAGGACTCATGCCATGCACCTTGTGGACCCTCCTTGAGTGGGGGAGCGGGGGAATAGGGAGCCTGATTGTCTTCAAGACGTTGGAAAGGAAGCCTGGGCAGCGCTTGCGCTCGTTACAAACGACATGTGCAATGCATCTTGACATTCCCGGCCCTTTCCCTTCCCTTGTGGTCTACACAGTTCAATGTCATTCGCTACAGCTACAATTCTAGCCGCACTCGGTACATGTGCATTGGGAAAGAAAGCCCATCACACGGGACGTTCGCATGGGGAATCCCGGAAGAAGCCCCATCACTCAGCATGTGCGAATGATGTTGCGGGCCTCGGCCACAAAGGTTCCCAAGTTGGCTCGGAAGCGTTTTCGGTTGTC
>MVGU01001594.1:30000-52500 GCA_002005505.1 Botryococcus braunii
CGCGCAGAATCTCAATCAGGCAACACACCCTGTGGAGAATGTCGGGGCGTTGAGCGATCGCCGCCGTAAAGGCCTCGTCCCCCGCCAGGCTCCCCACCTCCCCTGCGGTTGTCCCCGTCAGAGTCTGGGGGGTCGGACAACAACGTCGAAATCATCCTGACCCCGACACGTCGAACCCTCCTGCCCCAGACACGTCGAATCCTCCTGCCTCCTCCTCCTCCTCCTCCTAATCCTCCTCCTCCTCCTCTGTCACGAAATCTGCCCGGTCTTACTACACTAAGCCTTCGTTCAAAATGACGGGGAGGGATCCAAAGTGTTGCTCCTTTACAAGCATGAATGGAATATCAAAGCCCAGACACGTCGAAACCCTCCTGCGCCAGACCCGACGGAGTCTGCCTGCCCCAGACATGTCGAAACCCTCCTGCCGCAGACCCGACGGAGTCTGTCTGCCCCGGACATGTCGAAATCCCTCCTGCCCCAGACCCGACGGAGTCTGCCTGCCCCAGACATGTCCAAACCCTCCTGCCCCTGACACGTCCAAGTCCTCCTGCCCCAGACCCATATAGACAAGTCTGTCAGGCTAGTCCTTTGACTCCTATTGCCCCAGAATATTGTTAGACAAATCATTGAACTCCATTTTCTCAAGAATTGTTAAGCGAGTCGTCATATACCTCAAGCGGAACACTAAGATGAGCCTTCATGCGGTAAATAACACCATGGCCACTCAGAGCTGCTCTCCCCCCACCCCCCGGCGGGGGGGTCCAAACAGAGGAAGGGAAACCAAGACAACACCCCCCCCCCCCAAAAAAAAAAGGGAAAAGAAAAGAAAAAAGGGAAGGGGGGGGGGTTTCTAAATTTATGTCTAAATTTATGTTGCAGTCATTTTTGGGACATTGTCGGACTTGACCCCTTGGAATGAAGGTGATCGGGCCGGCAATTTTCCGGGCCTGGCAACAAAAGTGGCGTACCAGTAATGGGGGCTATCAGCTGCTGGACGTAGTGGAATATCAGCGAGGGCTCAGCCAGGCTCCCAGCGGGGAGCGTGAGAGACCGGGCCAGCCATCTGAGCTGGCGCTCCCCAAGGGCCCGGATCGCAGGGACCTGCCCGGCGAATGCTCCCGCAAGTTCCTGCCAGGGGCCTAGCTGCACCAGCATCCGGCTGGTTTCCTTCCTCCGCACCAAAACAGGCAACAGGCGCAGCACCACCACCTGGTGTAGATCGGCCTCCCCGGGGTACCTGCCAGGGGAGCAAGGCTTCCCCATCAATACCATATGCCAGTGGCTGGATCCATACCGTGCGGGCGCGCTCGTGCATGCACGCGTACACACACGCACACACACACACACACACACACACACACACACACACACACACACACACACCACACACACACACACACGCTGCAAGCAATGAGTGTGTGAGAGAGAGGAGGGGGAGAGGGAGGGGGGAGACAGGTTGCAGCGAGAGAGAGGAGGGGGAGAGGGAGGGGCGGGGGAGGGGGAAAGAGTCGATGAGTAAACGACAAAGAAAGGAGCTTTGGCCATTCGCGGAGGCTCCGAGAGGGAAAAAGGGGCGAGAACACGAAGCTAAATCATCCGCACGGCGACCGATGAAGTCTAATGAGGAACACGGTGGGGGGAATGCCTAAAGAGGAACACGGTCCGGGGAATGCCTAAAGAGGAACACGGTCTGGGGGAAGCCTAAAGAGGAACACGGTGGGGGTGTGGGCCGCACGAGGTGAGAAGCGTGTTGCACAGCCGCAGAATAGCGGCTAAGACCTCGGGGCCCCCTCCCCGCCTCCCAAAGGCGGATCCCACGGGACCCTCCAGGTCCTCTTCTGGCATCAGGTAGGTCCCCGCCCAGCGCGCCAGCGCCTCTCCCACTGCCTCCATCAGCCTGCCATACCCGCCACCCCCCCCCCCCAGGCTTCTAGATTTGTATTTCGTAATGTAGACACTAAAGCTTTTTATTCAGAATTCACAAAATCAAGGGATTGATTTATAGCCAGGATTAGATATATAAAGTCCGAAATACAGTTCAATCACCGGGATTTAAAAAGTAGAGCGATCTGCTCCCTGGGGTAACCTGGATCATCCTTAATGTTATAGGCCTTAAGAAGCATTTGCAGACAGAAACCACAATTGATGAAATCCCTTGAGTATGTACAGTGTCTCTCTCTCTCTCTCTCTCTCTCTCTCTCTCTCTCTCTCTCTCTCTCTCTCTCTCTCTCTCTCTCTCTCTCTCTCTCTCTCTCTCTCCTCTCTCTCTCTCTCTCTCTCTCTCTCTCTCTCTCTCTCTCTCTCTCTCCCTCTCTCTCTCTCTCTCTCTCTCTCACACACACACACACACACACACACACACACACACACACACACACACACACACACACACACCACGCACGCACGTACACACACACACACACACACACACACACACACACACACACACCACAAATACCAGCAACATTCTCAGGGAAGGAAGTCGGGGGGCCTCGGACCTGGGGCTAGCGAGAGCAGCAGTGGCGGGCTCAAGTGGCAACGCAGCAACGCCCAATACTTCGTGGGTCAGAGCCACGACGGGGTCGGGCTGCTGAGCTGCGGCGCAAGCAGTACACGCTGCCTCAACAGGCAATGGCATCATCGGGGTCTCGCCCTCCGGGGTGTCTGCCACCATGTGCGCCGACGCCCTCACCAGCCAACACAGCTCCTCCAGCAGGGCGCTGGGGTCCCGCCCTGTACCGTGCCGACAACGGTCATGTACAGCGCCAACAAAACGCATGTACAATGCCAACCAGGAGCCCTCATCAGGCCGCTGGGGTCCCCGTCCTGTACCATCTTAAGAACGCTCATGGATAACGCCAACAAAGCTCTGAACAATGCCTCCAGCAGGGCGCTTGGGCCCCGCACTGTTCCATGCCGAAAACACTCATGTACATCGCCAGTAACACTCGTGTACAGTGCCAAGCAGGCGTCTGCAGTAGGGCGCCTGAGTCCCGCATTGCACCCTGCCGAAGAGCCTCTCAGACAAAAACCTCCAAGGTAGAAAGGCAGCAGCAACAGGTGAAGGCCCGTGCAGATACAGGCTGAAATATCCCCAGGATGTCAGAGGGGGGGCGGTCATACTGGGCACGAAGCTCAGGGAGGATAATTAGTAGGGAGAGAGATGAGCCTGCCGAAGGTCGGCAGCTGGAACAAGCATACCGCAAACAGGGGGATCGCAGGATCTTCAACATGAGAACTTGGCGGGGAACTTTTGCAGCTTGATAAAGACGCATTTTAGCAGAGAGTTGGCAGCCCTGCAATGAGAGCTTGGCAGGGAGTTGGGAGTTGGTGGCAATGGGGCTGGGCACGAACCCCGGGCACTGCACTGCTGCAGCTCGCCCTTTTTTTGGGCAATGAGCTGGGTGAGGAGGGCCATTGACGGTACACAGTCTCCCCGCCCCACCGCAGCAACCCTCGCCAACCACTCCTCGCGTGCTTCGGCCGCCCCAGTTTCTCCCGCAGCTTCCCCCTCCTCCTCATCCTCCAATGCTCCTTCCACGGCATCCTCCAGGGCTCCTTGCACGATCGCGGCAAACACCTGGCTGGCTCTCGCTCTTGCCGCGTGGACAGGCACAGACCCAGACTTCCTGCACGATGGGCAAAAACAGCCTGCAAGTGTGGGGCCTCCAAGTTGCGCAGGTGTAGTGCAGTGCATACAGCTGCACGATTCCCAACAATGACAGCTAGCTTGAACAGCCCCAAACAATTTTCCTTCCCAACCTCGCTTGCGAGTTTCATCTCCCTATCCCTTCCGTGCCCCCAGCTTCTTCAGGATCAACTTGGATTACGATTTTATAGAGCTAGCGACAAGTTGCAGCAAGACAGTCAGCGGATCGGCTCGAAAAGAGGGCAAAGAGGAAATAGCAAATACGTGCGCATGCGCGTGCGGGCACGCATGCGCATGCGCTCACACGAGCGCTCACACACATAGATCCTGCTCACACGTAGAGCCAACACGCACGCACGCGCGCGCGCGGGCGCGCACACACACACACACACACACACACACACACACATAGTCAGACAGACACACACAAACACAGAAAGGGACACACACACACACACACACACACACACACACACACACACACACACACACACACATAGTCAGACAGACACACACAAACGCAGAAAGGGACACACACACACACACACACACACACACACACACACACACACACACACAGCGAAAGAGAGAGAGTGAGAGAGAGAGAGAGAGAGAGAGAGAGAGAGAGAGAGAGAAGAGAGAGAGAGAGAGAGAGAGAGAGAGAGAGAGAGAGAGAGAGAGAGAGAGAGAGACACACATAGACAGACACACAAAGACACTAGGAAAGCCAGTGTCAAAAGTCCAAAAGTGCAGACGTGTCCAGAAGTGCATATGTGGCAGGGGATCGAACCTGGTCTGCAGGGGGTCCTCGTACAGCAGCTCCACCCACATGGAAGTCAGGGAGTCGGCGCACTCCGCCACCCAGGACCCCTCCGCAGCTTCCCGGAAGCCGCCGGCAGCGATCAGCGCACACGTCAGATCCGACAGGGCCCCAAACAGTCCCTCCGGAAGGGCTTCCGAGCCGGGACAGGCCGCCTCGAAGCCCCGCGCCCGATGCACGCCCGCTGCTGCAGCCAGGGCTCTGCTCCCAGCAGCAGCCATGGGGGCCTCAGGGAAAGGAGGAGCAGCAGGAGACGAGGCCATAAGGAATGATGGGTAGGGGGGGTATGGGTGGGGCTGCCGTGCTGCCAGATTTAGACATGGGGGCATCAGAAAGATTCAACCGCTTTGCAGTGGATAAGCACCTGCATCTGGCAAATAACAGTTACATCTGCTGCATCTGTGCATCTGGCGCGCTCGCGCACGCGAACACACACACACACACACACACACACACACACACACACACACACACACACACACACACACACACACACACACACACACACACCAGGGGGGGGCGGCGGGGGGTACAGGCACCTGCAAGCAGCAGAAAGCTCGGCTCCATCATCAGCACTCGCCCTGGCCACGGCCTGGTCGGAGGGACGGATCCAGGGAACCAGAATCTGAAGGAGCCTGCCTAAATAGGCAAACTTCGGGTCCTCTCCAGGGGGAAGGCCCAGTGCGGCCCTCTGCAGCGTTTCTCGGGCCGGAAACACGTCTCCCTCCACAGAACACAGTAACACCTGCACCAGACGCGTTGTAAACATGTCTTGACGTCAAGCAGCCTGTGCGGGGAGAGAGGAGGGAGGGATGGAGGGAGGGGGAGAGGGGGAAGGGGGGGAACAAGGGCAGCAGGCAAAGCAAGACTTCCCTTCCGCAATGCAACCCAGGATTAAAGAGAACTAAATAAACGAGCGCCCCTTCCCCCCCCCCCCTTTCCCAGAAAAGGAGGTGAAAACCATTTAAAAACCTAGCAAGGAGGAAAAAACCACAGACAAACCACTTGCCCCCCCTCCCCCCCTGCCAACTGCGACATGACACTTCTGTGCACTCCCTCCCTCCTCCACCCCCCCCCCCTCCCCCCACCCCTCTCTCCCTCTCCCCCTCCCCTCTCCCCCCCCCCCCCCCTCCCTCACTCTTCCCCCCCCCCCCCCCTCTGTCTGTCTGTCTGTCTGTCCTCTCTCTCTCTCCTCTCCTCTCTCTCTCTCTCTCTCTCCTCTCTCTCCTCTCTCTCTCTCTCTCTCCTCTCTCTCTCTCCTCCCCCCCCCCTCTCCTCTCCCTGTCTCTCCCTCTCTCTCTCCTCTCTCTCTCCTCCCCCCCCTCCCCCCTCCCCCCCCCCCCCCCCCCCCCCCCCCCCCCCCTCTCTCTCTCCTCTCCTCTCTCTCTCTCTCTCTCTCTCTCTCTCTCTCTCTCTCTCTCTCTCTCTCTCTCTCTCTCTCTCTCTCTCTCTCTCTCTCTCTCTCTCTCTCTCCCTCTCTCTCCCCCCTCTCTCCCCCCTCCCCCCCCCCTTCACTCCCTCCCTCTCTCCCTCCCTCCCTCCCTCTCCCCCCCCCTCCTCCACCCACCTGCCCACTCCCACCTCCCCCCTCCCCCCTTCCCCCCCGCATGAACACACGAGCAACCCCTCACATCTGCCCGCACAGCAACACTCTTCCGGTCTTTACAAAGACACCAATGCCCCAGTGCGGGAACGGCGCGCACCACGTACTGCCGCAGATTGATGGCAAGCTCGGAATTAGGGCCTGCCGTGCGGCAGGCATGCAGCAGGTGGGGAGCCAGTCCACAGCCCCAGGAGCCAGCAGCAGGCTGCGCCACGCCGCTCCGGGCCGTACCGTCAACGTGTCCAGCGTAGGACGGAACATCCCGAACGCCCGCATTGCGGCCTGGGGGGCCTGCTCCAGCACACCCGACTTTGTATCGGACTTGCCAGAGAGGATGAGTGTGTGTCTGTGTGTGTGTGTGTGTGTGTGTGTGTGTGTGTGTGTGTGTGTGTGTGTGTGTGTGTGTGTGTGTGTGTGTGTGTGTTGGGCGTGTGGGTGGGAGGGAGGGGGTGTTCCAGATTCTAGTAGTATCTTCTAATCATCCTTTATGGTAGGGAAAGAGGGAATGAGGCACCCTTCTGATGTGTGCGAGAAGGCACGCACGCACGCAGGCACGCACACACGCACACACACACACACACACACACACACACACACACACACACACACACACACACACACACACACACACACACACACACACACACACACACACACACGCACACACAATCAGAAGATGGGGCGGAGAGAGAGGGGGGGGAGAGAGAGAGAGAGAGAGAGAGAGAGGAGAGAGAGAGAGAGAGAGGAGAAGAGAGAGAGAGAGAGAGAGAGAGAGAGAGAGAGAGAGAGAGAGAGGAGAGAGAGAGGAGAGAGAGAGGAGAGAGAGAGAGAGAGAGAGAGAGAGAGAGACACAGAGAGAGGGGGGGGGAGGAGCCAAATGCTGCATTGTACTTGAAGTAGATGGTCCGACATGTTTGAGCACAGTTTATGCAGTGGCACAAAAAGAACAAGTCGGGAGCCCAGGGGCACGGTCATGTTGACTTACCGGAAGTCCCAAGATAGGATAGCATTTAGCAGGGAGGCGCAGGCTGCGCAGGTACCGGCGTCCTGGCCCGCTCCCGCCTGCGGGGCCGCCTCCCGAGCCACAGCAACAGCGTGCGAGAAGAACAGCTGCAAGAAGTCCTTCTCAAGACTGCTCCGGCACTTCTCGTGGAACTCCCAGGGCATGCCCATGGCGCTTGCGGTTCCCGGCGAAAACTCCACAACTATCGCCTGCACATGCAGGGCTCCCATTAGTCATGTTACCCCATTACTCATGGCTCTCCCAGAGCATGTCCATAGTGCTTGCGATTCCTATCTCCACGCCAAATGTTTACTCCGCATTAGTCATCTTTAGTCGTCTTTAGTCATGGAACCATGTGAATCCTATTGACATACCAAATGTTTACTCCTCATTAGGCATCTTTAGTCATGGAACCATGTGAATCCTATCTCCATACCGCATGCTTACCCCGCATCGGCATCTCCAGTCATGGAGCCTCCCAACTCTCAACTCCACGCCGAATGCCTACAGTACGTGGACCTCAATGATTCATGGAACCTTCCAGTATGTATCTCCACAGCTAATGCTTACTCCACCTTGGTCTTTTCAGCCAGGGAACCCTTCCCAATTCAAATGCTTACTCCACCTTGGTCTTTTCAGCCAGGGAACCCTTCCCAATTCCTATCGCCACACCAAATGCCTGAACTCCATGGGCCGCAAGACTCATGCAACCTTCCAGTATGTATTTCCACAGCTGCTGCTCGACTCCAGGTTGGCCTTTTCAGCCCCCAGAACCTTCCGATCCCTTGTCCACGCCGAGTGCTCTCACCGCATGGGCCGCAAGATACATGCAACCTTCCAATATGTATCCGGGATCCCTCCCGGAAAGAACACTGCACACACACACACACACACACACACACACACACACACACACACACACACACACACACACAGAGAGAGAGAGAGGGGGGGGGTTGGTCTCCAGACAGCTACTGCTTTACTCCACGTTGGCCTCCTCAGGCAGAGGACCTTCCAGTTCCTATCTGCACACCGAACGCCTGTACTTTAAGGGCTGCAGAACCCCATTGCCACGCCATCGACAAACAAGCCAAGTCCAAACCTCAAGGATCTGGAGTGCTGCACGACGGCGGTACGGGTCCCCGCTCCCCGCAACCACTGCATCCAGATTGTTGAAGAAGGCGGTACGGTCCGAGGGCGCCTCCTCCAGCCAGCCCCTCTTGAGCAGAACAGCCAGTACCGCTGTCAACTGACTCCGCATGAGGGGGCTGGGTCTGCAGCATTCCTGCAGCAACAACCTGACCTCTTCACTTTCTGATGAGGGAGGCTTCGCTGAGGGGCTTTTGAAGAGGACATGGAAAAGAAGAGCTGGGGAAAGTGGGTTCGGGGGCTGGACATTGACCACAAAACCAGCCAATTCTTGCAGTAAAGCAACCCTTCTCGTGATGCATCCACTGAGCCCCTTCTATCACTGCAATAAGGAACTAATGTCTCGGATACATCTCTGCTCCTCCCCCCCATACCCTCCCTCCCTCAGCCCATCCTCCCCGCCCCCCCCCTCCCTCCCCCCATTCCCCCTTCCTCTCTCCCTCTCTCTCTCGTCCCCCTCCCTCTCTCTCTGCGGCTCTCGCTTCCCCCCCCTCCTCTCTCTCTCCCTCCCCCCTTCTGTCCCACCCTCCTTTCCTCCAAACAGCGCCCCGCCCTCTGTGTGTGTGTGTGTGTGTGTGTGTGTGTGTGTGTGTGTGTGGTGTGTGTGTGTGTGTGTGTGTGTGGTGTGTGTGTGCACGAGCTGGGCTGTGGCCAGGAAGCGGCCCTTGGATCCGTGCACAGTGGGGCAAGAAGGGGCATATGGCCCACGCACCTCAGGATGAAATCGAGGGCATACGCCCGCAGGTGTTGGCGAGTGTCTCGTGACAGCAGTGCCCACTCCCGGAGGCTGGACTCCCTCAGAGCTAGTACCGCCTGCAACCGCAACAACTCCCGTCACAGCCCGTACCGTACCGCCTGCAACTGTCACGTCGCCTCACATTTTTCTGTCACACCGCATCTTGCGAGCCGCCCCCCCCTCCCGGGGGGGCAGTCATCCCTGCCGATTTCTTGCCGGTGTTTTGTAGGTTGGAAACCGCCGGCACGCGCCACGAGCAACTGTTTAATCCCTGATGGAAGAGATCCATGGCTCGCTGTCGTGTGCGGTCTGTTTTGAAGATGCAGCAGTGGAGAGACAGGGAAAGCTGTAGCAAGCAGTAGTAACAAGGAAAAAGAAAGGGTGCAGCAAGCTGGGGTTGGGCGGTAAGGAGTAAGACCCCCCCCCCCCTATGCATGGAGAGACAGGGGCACCTGGAAGCGGGCCTGTAGGCTCTGCGAGTTATCGATAATGTGGCGGCAGACGTTCTGCGGCGAGCGTGACGACCGAAACTGCAGGAGCAGGGCCTCTCCCTTCTGGCGTGTAGTGGGCTCCTGTACCCAGAGAAAGCGCTGTTAGTTGCCTGCCCACCAGGCCCCGAGAATGACGCGGTTCTAAAGGGGGTTTGCCATGTGAGCGCCCTTATGCTTTGTGGCAAAGAGCAATCCCTTCAGTGGCAAAGAGAACTCTCTAAAGAAGGTAGCCTGCCAACATTGTTCTATGAGCCTTGGAAGATAATGCCTGATCTATCCGACTTTTTACAATAGGGGTAAGAGCGGAGGTTTCTGCATTCCTGGCCGGATTTCTTCGCTCTGAAGCTAGACAATATTTTTATGCGAAGACAGGGATCACTGACTGATACGGGTCTCGTTCTCGTATATTTATCCACTCATGTAGGATAAATCTTGTGGGGAGTCAATTGAAACCTGTCCCTTGGATCACTGAAACAACCTCTGCAAGTTCTGCCTCCCAGGCGCCTCCGAGATAGCCTCCAGCAGCAGAAATCCATCCAATGTCCCTTTCCATAACATTCTCATGAACGATGTTTGATGCGTCGCTTCTGAAACAAAATGTCTTCACTAGGGAGGGGCCACACTAAGTTGGCCCCAGTGGCCACAGTTGGCTCCACCTAGATGGAGGGATACATATTTCAGAGCCTATCCTCGCAGTGCTATGCTGTGGGAGGCAGAAGAGGCTATACTCTTGCAGACCCGTGAGGTTGTTGTTCTGCCAGTCCTTTGCTCCAGGTCAGGTTGCTGCTCAAAGCCTTTATTGCGTTTCCTCTGTCTCCTTCCAGTTTTACCAGTCCACCTCTGTAGGTCAACTAGACGGAGAGGGAATGCACTGCAACTTTGTGTTAGGGAGGGGCGCATGTTTTGAGGATAGGTAATGCCGGCATTACTTTGCCCCACCCCAAGCTATGCATGGCAGATGCAAGAACGCATTCTGACATGAAGTTCCCAGCAATACTAGTGTAATCAAAGGTTTGCACCAATAACATTTTACACTGACGTGGTGCACGAGAGACAGTGCTGGATGTCACACAGAAAGCACTCGTCTGACATATCAATGCAAACATGCGTTATCCAGGCATGATCCATGCTCTTGTAGTTTTGACTTAGCGGAACAGTGAACAAAATTGGTCACCGCAGGAATGCTTGTATCGGTCGATCCGCTAGGATCAGGAGTTCCCAGTCACCAACCTCAATCTCACCTCGAATTCAGCGCAAGCTTGCTCAATAGCAGCCTGGACTCCAAGAAAGTTCAGACTCTGTTCATCCATGCTGAAAGCTGTTGTGTTTACATTCCCGCAATGGAGGAAAGGACACGACCGAGGAAGACGTCCGCTTGACAAACAATTGTAACCATGAAAACAAGCTTAAGAACAATTCTTTTCCTTCATAATAATTTAATACACTTTCAGACTAAAATGTCGTCCAACATGGCCCATAAACTCAATACCAAGTGCACTCGAACCTCTCAGTTAACCTTCGGCCCGAGAAACTGTCGGCCCCAAGTTCGTGCTCTGCCGGAGCACCCACGGTCCGTGGCCCGCGGACCGCAATGTTGGCGGCCGACGAGGAGGGCTTCGGCCGAAACTTTCGAGGGCCCAACTTCTGGCCCAGGGCCGCCCTGGCCCAGGGCCCCTGGCAGGGGCCCTGGCAGGGCGGCCCTGAGGGCTCTAAGGACCGGGACCCTGAGGGCTCTGAGGGCCCTGGGGACCAGCTACCGCCATGACTGCCGGATTTCGACTACGCATCCCATGTTGCGGTTCTACAGATTCGCGACACTCTCAATGATATTTGGATCCAACACAACAAGGAATGTGACGCCAAAGGTGCTGGGATATCCTGCAGACCTGGTACCTACTGGCCAGCAACCTGGCGAGCTGCAGTGACCCAGGTCTATGTGGCGTAAGGGCCAGAAATCTCCAAGGTCCTGACCACTGCAGTTATTAGGGGCCGGGGAAGCGCCTAATGAAGCTCACTTGATTCTGCTCAAGTATGTAAAGTAATCGACGGGATGGGGAGGGGGTCTTCGTGTTGTGACGTGACATTAATAATGCCATGATCGGCCCCTAGATCCCGCGTTCCCGCATGCACGATTTCTGGTGTGATTTTAGGATAAGCTTCACTCTTAATACTAAATGCCATGATATTATGGCATGCATATGCCTCATTGGGTATGCCCACCTGCGCTGGACTTCATAGCACGTGCTCTTGAGCTCATGAGCTCATATCAAATGATCATGAGCTCGTGTTATATAACATTGAAGTTCAGGAGAAGATGTGGTCAGACGTGCTGCGGCTGAGCCCCTAATTAAGGGAACCCCCTCACGTTGCTCCAGGCGATGCTGGTCCAGATATTGGCGCCAGATCCATGTTCTGTGAATTTGAGGGCGCTGATCAGATAGGTCATGAGCCCCCTGCAAGGAGATGTCACACCCGTTGTTCTGCTCGAGGGAGATGTCACACCCGCTGTTCTGCTCGAGGGAGATGTCACACCCTCTGTTCTGCTCAAGGGAGATGTCACACCCTCTGTTCTGCTCAAGGGAGATGTCACACCCGTTGTTCTGCTCGAGGGAGATGTCACACCCGCTGTTCTGCTCGAGGGAGATGTCACACCCGCTGTTCTGCTCGAGGGAGATGTCACACCTGTTGTTCTGCTCGACGGAGATGTCACACCCGTTGTTCTGCTCGAGGGAGATGTCACACCCGTTGTTCTGCTCGAGGGAGATGTCACACCCGCTGTTCTGCTCGAGGGAGATGTCACACCCGTTGTTCTGCTCGAGGGAAATGTCACATCCTCTGTTCTGCTCAAGGGAGATGTCACACCCTCTTTTCTGCTCGAGGGAGATGTCACACCCTCTGTTCTGCTCGAGGGAGATGTCACACCCTCTGTTCTGCTCGAGGGAGATGTCACACCCTCTGTTCTGCTCGAGGGAGATGTCACACCCGTTGTTCCTGTTCGAGGGAGATGTCACCCCACTGTCTGCTAAACGAAAGGCCCCTGACTCTGTGCCACAATTGTTTTGGCAGCGCGCTCAGGTTAGGGTCGGAAACCAGCTGATGTTAACGTTGACCTCAATTTATCCTCATCTTGCTCAAGATAGACATGACGTGTCCCTCTATTCTTGTGAACACCGTAAGAACAAGTAAATGCGATACCAGCTGATGTTAACGTTGACCTCAATTTATCCTCATCTTGCTCAAGATAGACATGACGTGTCCCTCTATTCTTGTGAACACCGTAAGAACAAATAAATGCGATATATAGAGGTTCAAGTAGTTGCAATTGCAATGGCTAGAGTCGAACCCTGACATTAACAAGGACAAGGCCTTAAGGAAACAAGATTGTGGGAGCTCACAATGGCTGTTGTACGTCCTTAATTGAACATTGCACACAATAATGTAAAGGACATGCAAAAGCCATTGTACAAATTTTGTTCTGTTCCAGGTGCCATATGGTTACAAATTTGAAATTTGCTTTTGCGCAAGGAGCATTAACTGTGGAGACTGCATGAGAACTCGAAGCTCTGCCAAAATTTGGAATTGCGCAGAATTTCTGATTTGTTGTTGACTGTAAAATATCAGAGAGTACATTCTGACGATGCGCTGACCGGGACTCGAACCCGGGTCTGTACCTTGGGAGGGTACTGTTCTACCCCTAGACCATCAGCGCTCCTGACGTTCTAGTGCGAATTTTTACATACTAGAACGGTTATCACCGCAAATCCCTATTTAGGCCTGGATGATCTCCTACGTTTGTCCACTTTCAGGCCCAGGGGTCACAAACATCCTACTTTGTCATCCACCTCTAGTGCGGGTACTTATTCAGATGCCTTTGGGTGTCTGAAGTTTTGTTTATGGTAGCCCTGTAAGGGACAGATGCTCCTTGTGATGGTCGTGATGTTTTGAAGGACCGGCTAAATGTGGTATGTGCTATGGCCTTTCCTATCATTGAATTGAAAAGAATGCCCCTTTGTCATCAAAGGGGTGTCGGCTGATGGACTTTGAGCAGTATGGCCGGCTTTCTCACTCAGTAAAAGTGCTGAAGGTGCATATGGCCTCTAGAAGAACAGGATCCTGTACCTATTGAAATTTGTATAGATATTTCTAGCTAGTTGTAGCTTTCCTTTCTTTGGTGACCCCGGGATATGTGAAGACAGTTTTCTGCAGGCGCAGTCGCGACTTAGATCCTGACAGGTGTCGTGTGACGGCTGTTTGACGGGCCATGTGCATGGTTGAACGACAAGAAGAACTCTGACACCTCTCGAGGGTTATAAACTGAAAACTCGCGTGTGAGATACCCCGGTTCTTAGGCTCGCTTTAACTGATCCGTGAGTCTACATCTGTAGCTTTTGCGTTATTTCCTGCTGGCATCATGGATGAATGTGTTTGGACGGTATCGGTTTGAAGAGATGTTTCGAAACAGTAGTGTTGATGCAGCTTCTGAAGAAGTCCAAGGAGAAGCGATGACTGTCCAGGGATTGATTCGTGTGGATAATGAACCTCGTCCACTTGGGGCCTGGAGCTGTATCTTGAGTTGTTAAAACTGAAAATGTCGACACCAAAGGGCGTTTTTTTAACCAGGTTTGCACCTGTTGTCATGAGCTAAGCGCACGTCCGGGGAACACGAAGGGTTCGGTAAAGATGCAGGGATCAGAATCAGGGCTGGCACCATTTATCATGCGCACAGTGGCTGTCCTGTATGAGGAAGGATTGAAAAGCAGTGCCTGGCACATGTCCTCAGATCTCATGTCTGGCTATTCATGCCCCCCTCCCCCCCCCCCCCCCCAATACACACACCATAGGCAGGCTTGAAGTCAGACAGAGGGAGGGGGTGGGGAGTCCCAACTTGGGAACAAGGGCGGGAAGGATATGGGGAGGGGGCCGGTGATGGGATAGACCGTGCATTTCCCGTACAGGAGCAAGGAGGGTGGCGGTCCATCCAAACCGGAGGGCAATGTGAGGGCATCCCACACGATCTGCTGTGCCATGTGTGTGTGTGTGTGTGTGTGTGTGTGTGTGTGTGTGTGTGTGTGTGTGTGTGTGTGTGTGTGTGTGTGTGTGTGTGTGTGTGTGTGTGTGTGTGCGTGTGCGTGTGCGTGTGCGTTTGTGTGTGTGCGTGTGTGTGTGTGTGTGTGTGTGGGTGTGTGTGTGTGTGTGTGTGTGTGTGTGTGTGTGTGTGTGTGTGTGTGTGTGTGTGTGTGTGTGTGTGTGTGTGTGTGTGTGTGTGTGTGTGTGTGTGTGTGTGTGCTGCCCGCCGCAGGCGGCACTCGAGGGGCTTTCAAGGTCCTGTCAGCAATGCCGACATGGGACCCAAGCGGCGATCCCGCGCATTCCGCGCCACGTTGGTGGCCTCCCCGGACGCTGCCTGCACGTGGGTCACCCCGGCCCAAGTGCGCTCCCGCACCACTACGCTGAAGCGGTTTTTCCACCACAGTTTCACGGGTCGGGTCATGGAGCCGATGGCTACGCATCTGTTCACCCAGAGGGTCCTCCCTCAGGGGGGAGGTGCTTTTGACACAAGTCGTCTCTGCCGCTCTGCCGGGACGCTGGGGTAAAATTGCAAACCGCACAACAACAACGACAACAACAACAACAACAACGACGACGAGTACGACAACAGCAACAACGTCATCAACAAGACGCACAAGCATGACGGGACGAAGACATTAGATGGGCTGCAAGGGCAAGCCTGACAGGAATTGCTTGCCCTTGCAGCCCTGACAGCTCGTCAAAATTGCGCTTGTGGTAGACCTTGGAATGGGCTTCCGCTCTGGCTAAGGGGTGTGTTACTTGGGGTTAATTAACCGCAAGGTAAAGGTCTTTTATATGAGCAAAGGTCCTCGATGGGGAAGTTGGAGGCCGAGCTGAGTCGGATGTGGCGCAACATCTCAACGGTTGCGAGGACGTGGACGTGGGGCAGGCCTTGCTTCTAAGGCTCCAGCGGGCGTGAAAATGCAGGGGGGGGGGGGCAGCATTTGCGGCTCGGCGGGGGTCTTTTCTTGCGACTGCGCAGCCATCGTCATTGGTTGTGACTTCCCTCATATGAGTGGCCTCCTCTTGCCCTTCTTTACAGCCCTCCCCGGACCCCCCCCCCACCCCCAAAAAAAACAACTTTGAGGGTTCATGTTGACGTTCACAACCCGTTCCTGGAACGGCTCTCTGTGGTCTCTCTGTAAAGAGCATGTTTAGCTCTAGAGCGCGAGACAGTCCGGCCAGTCAAGGGGGCGAGCTTTCCGTGGAGAAATGCTCTGCAAGGATATTTGCATCGATTCCGGGCCAGTATACGGTATGGCGCTCGGGCCATACTGGCACTTTCACCGGTGCACAACTTACCTTGGAGAATGTTACAGCTTTGCTCTGGACATATTTCGATTGATTATGTGGATGGATGAATGAATGAACGTGTGAGTGAGTGAGGAGGAGTGAGTGAGTAAATGGATGGATGGACGGATGAACGAACGAATGAATGGTACCCCTAAGCCGTCGTGATGTATAGACGTGCGTGTCAGCCAACTTTTGGGCGTTTTTCCTGAATCGTTTTTCCTGTTCCTTCGAATATATGTCAGAACCCTAGACTGATTGAATTTTCTCATGTTCCTTTAATGCAAAAAAGAGCGAACCGGGATTTCATGCCTGTTGCATGAGCACCCGCATTTCATGTCTCTGCGGTTTTCCTTGCGTGAATTCAATTATCTGTCATACAATGTAAATGGCCATCGCGGGATAAACTGGTACCGGTACTGCTGGTATGGTACTGCGGCATGCCATCAAGTTGCTCACGTGAATTATTCATAGCACATGTCTCTTTGATGTCCCTAGACTACATGACAAATTTGTCATGATGGCTATCTGCAAATGCTTTCATGGGACAATGTGTTCTGACCTCTACTCGCACAACTGCTTGCAGGTTTCATTCCGTTTATGATGTTCAGTCAGTTACTTACGATCTGTTCATATGTCTTTCCAGAGGCATATCAGGGGACAACAATAGTGTAATTACAACGAGCTCGGGACCGAACAACAGATCTTCTACGATCTGTTGTTCGGTCCCGAGGTCCTTTCGTGTCTGGGTGGCACCTGCTGTTGATTTGGTTCCTGAGTGGCACCTACTAGGGTTAGAATCAGTCATGTTAGGTATGGTTAGGGTTAGAAACATTAGTTTAAGGCTTTGGTCTCTGAATGGCACCTACTAGGGTTAGTCTCAGTCATGTTAGGTATGGTTAAGTGTTCCCTACATAGCAGGCATGCGGAGTGACTGAGTGCTTAAACTGAGTTTTTACCCTTAACGCTGTATACAAATTTGGGTAAACTTGGTGGAGCTCCAACGTCCGCTGAAGTACGAAAAGCTCTGTCGAGGTTACTGGACTATGTTCGTGAATGCTTATGACAGTAGTGCGCACAGATAACCTGCATTGCTGGCCTCATCCATTACGTGGTTGATGGCACACACCTGGGAACACCTGCAGGGCCGACTCGACGTGACGTGCAAGTTCTTTCTGAGTCTGGGCACCCTCAGTTTTGTGTCGTCTTACATACAGGAGTCCAACTTCACCTTTCCTCTTTCAGTAACGCGTGTTGGCCTCTAGGGGCCACATTCTCCATAAATAAAGGATAAAAGATTTTGATTCTTCACATTGTTTTGCTTCAGGAATCCCCACGTTTTGCAATGCGACATTTGTGGCCATGAGGACTATCAAACATGCTTTGAACAGAAACTTTGGAATACTCATATTTGTTTGTTCGAGGTAGAAAGGAAGGTAGTGCAGGAGACAAATTTTGCCAAATTTTGCTATCTGCCTGTTTAGTGCGGTATTGCGGAAAGGGACATTGGTTGGGTGCGAGGTACCATTTCATACAAATATCTGCGTTCATACATCTCTGCGTTCGCGTTACGACTCAGTTTCTGCACTATTCCATGGTCTCCCCCCCCCCCCCTACTCTCTCACCCCCAGCCTCCCCCCACCCCTTAGGTGGGTGTAGGGGTGCCCCCCCCCCCTCTCTCTCTCTTTCCCTCGCATTATCACCTTGAATATTTGGCCCCTGGATTCCGCGTCCCTGCATGATGGATTTATGGTATGCGGTTAGAATAGGCTTCACTCTTAATTTTAAATATCCCATCAGAGTATCTTCATTTCACTCCTTTTCTAGAGCCACGTCGGTTTGATAACAGCCGATTGTAATTCGCGTATATGGCCGTACGGTGAAGGCCGGGGACTGGAAGGAAGAAGAAGTCGGGTCAGTTTCATCAATGCGGCGGCTGTGGGTCGCCAGCTGGCCGCTCGCCGGGTGTGACTCATAGCTTGACACATTGGGGGTTTGGGTCCCTGAACATTGGGCTGGTCTTTTTTACTCCACTCTTGTAAAAGAAGAAGTTACATCTGTCCAGCCACGAGGGCATGATGAGATGTCCACAACACACACACACACAAGCCAAAACTAGGAAGAACTGACCACAAGAAGTGGCCAAGCGAAGAGCGAAGGCATAACTGAGCAAACGAAAAGGGGAAGGAAGGGGGGATAGGGGGGGGGGGCAGCCACAGACGTGGCTGCGGCCAAGTCACCGTAGCCGGCGTAAATCAGCACGAGCCTGGAATGCATCCGAGATAAAGGAGACGACCGCACGCAAGTCAGCGTGCCAAATGAACTGCCGAAGAGATCTAGAAGGACCCACAAACAAGTGGGGATAACGGTCCCGCACCGCAGTAAGAGCGGGACAGTGAAAGACAAAGTGGTGTTCATCACCCACAGAGGAGCCACACATATCACACAGGCGCTGAAGGCGCGGAAGACGTTGTCTGCGGCCATGTCAATGGGGAGGCCATGAACACCAAGACGAAACCTGAGAAAGAGCCGGACCTTGGCAACATCAAGAGACAGATAAAGGAGGCGGGAGCGCTGAGCCTTAGTGGGGCGCGCAAACCACCGCACATAAGTACATAGCTGGGGATCAGCAGGGGCTAACCGAGGGGAGACATGGAGAGAGGCCACAGGGAGGGTATTGGCCTGCCTAGTGAGAGCTAAAAAGGTATCCATATCAACGGGCTGCGGGCGCTGACAATCAGCCGCATAGGGGTAACCTAAGCGGCGAAGGGCAGCGATAAAAGAACCCGCCCAGGACGGGGAACGAGGCGTTACGCCATAGTAGCATGAGTCCCTATGAATACGTGCATACAAGTGGTCGGGTGGGAGATCCACCAGAGAGTTCCAAAAGGTGACCACACGCTTGAACCAGATATGATGAAGGGGCCAAACGCCAACCTCAGCAAGGAGCACATCGGTGCGGACCGTTTGACGAACCCCAAGGATCATCCGTAACATAGTAAGAAATTCCTTTTCTAAATCCTTAGCGGAGGGCCGAGTGGAAGATGGGGAAAACACCCGTAGACCCCAAACCTCACACCCATATGAGCAAGCAGGCACCACACATGCTAAGAAGAGACGCAAGAGAATACCGATCGAGGTGGCACAGAGGGAGGGGGGGCCTCCTTCGAGGGGGGGAAGACCATGGCATGGCACTTAGGAACACGCACCCGCATACGTGCGGACTGGCACCACTCTGAAGCAGCGGGGAGAAGGTGAGCCTGCAACTCCTCCAGGGACTTGGCCTGGAGTGTGTAGTCATCAGCATAACCTTGAATAGGGACACAACGACCATCCCGGGTGGCGGGTCCCATACCCGGACACCGAGCTGCAATATAACGAATCAGACCATCCGAATAAAGACCAAACAGAGTAGGACTTAGAGTGCTCGCTGGGGAGTCCCTAGTGGGGACATACTATATCTGGATTGGCAACAACACGCCCCAGCGGTTTACCAAAACTGCAGGGGGTAATGCGACACGTGCTTGGCGGAAGACTCCCTACATGGCAAAGGGGGTAGGATGTGCTTCAAATGCTTTCGTGAGAAGGAAGAAGGATGAGGCTATTCCGCTGTTGTCCTATCGCGAGTACAGACGTTCCCTGGCCATGAGAAAAACCCCAGAAAGGGCCTCCTTAGCGGTGAGGCACGCGGAAGGTGGGATCTAATTTCGTCCTGATTTCGAGCAACACACGTTGACCCGGTCGAAGAGGACCACAATACTGTTCCTTTACCGGGGGACGGATGGGAATCCCAAGGGCCAGTCCGCCCTTCCACACTGCGATCGGGAAACCACGTAAATTACAAGAGACCTTTACTTGAAATCCATTGCGTGGGTATCTCAACGAGGTTTCAAAGGCCTCTTGAAGGCCAGGACCATCATCAAGGTTACTGTGAAGCTTGTTCGAGCTGCGATCTGACGCTGTAGGGGCCAGCATTGTATCATAATTGCTCGGAGGGCTCCGGAGGGCACGGTAAATAGGTCGGTCTAGAAATCTTTTTGCACATTTCTACGTGCTGGACGCGAGCTAGTCCGAGAGCAGTGGCAGCATCTTAAGCCATTTCAAGATGCTGGACAGCGCAAAGCCGACAGTGGCCCTCACGCTACTCTACTGCCTGCTTTGCATTGCAGGAACAAATGCTCAGCTTGGTGGACTCCTTCTAGGAGGTAGCAGCAGCAGTGGTGGTGGTGGTGGTGAATCTTCATCGGGGAACTCGGGGGGCTCGAGCAGCTCCGGGGGCATCGGCGCTCTGAATCTCGTCGGGTGGGACCCTCCGATGAATCTTTCGCTTCTAATCATCCGATTTCTGCCTAAATTCCATCCCAGAGCCTCTGCGTGGGTCCATCGCAAGCAAATAGTGCAGAATCATAAGGGCAAGGCCAACTCGAAGTACTCGAGCCGTGGGAAACAACACGATTTCATGATTGCATAACATTAGTGATCTAAATGTGGAACACGCTGTTTGAAGTATCTCTACGGCTTAACATGGCCTTCTCTCTTTGACATCCAACTCTAGTCCTATCCAGTTCAAGTCACAGCTATCCTCAAGATGCTCCTCAAGTCCAACACAATACTGTACACAGGACTTAATTGGCATAAAATGTCCACTTAGCAAATTCTCTGGCACTTTAACCTCTCTGCAATGATGAAAGTGGGATGATTGTGGATTACAGCTATAGTAGCCACATGGGCAAGTTGTTGCTGATACATGCGGGTACCGTTGGTACGCCTCCCCTGGGGGTTGGCAGGGGGCCCCTGATAAGTGTGACTGGTTTTGACACAGTACCAGGAAGAAGCACACACCACGAGGGCAATTAGTAATAAAAGAGGTTGTTCTGGCGGTCAAGGAGTCAACAACCTTACAAGATTTGCTTTTGAGGACATGCACTCCCAGTTTAGAGCATTCAGTTGAATTTCAAGGCATCATCAAGATTCCTCAAGTGTTGACCTTACGATTTTAGTGTACCAGATCTGGACATGTGGAGGGTAATAGCTATGCCTCCTCACGAATTAAATCTCCTGTCATGGTGGGTCAGCTCTACCCACCATAGAATTGGGGTTGAATTGACCCCCCCCCCATCATCCTATAATGATGGTTGACTACCCTTCCTATTAATCATCTGCCCTGCATTCTTTTGGATCGTACTGGGAATGGCCCAGTGGGAGCACCCATGTCTGCAGAACATCTAGATCCCTCATTCAAAAGAAAAGAAAAGAAAAGAAACCGAAACCAATCAAAAAGAAAAATTAACTGAGAAAGCCAGCACCCTCGGAGCCAAGAGGAATGCATGTCTAAGGAACTCAGAAGTCACAGGATACAATCTGGACGATAACTCCTCAAATGTGCCAAGGGCTCGTGCTGGGGGGTTCAGGGGCGACAGCAGCTCTAGCAGCTCATCCGCAACCACGTCGTCGCTGTCCTTCTCTTCCTTCTCCGCCCCGCCCCCGCCACCGCCTCTCTTTGGGGGTTCCGGCGACGGGAGCGGCAACAGCGGAGGCAGCAGCAGCGGCGGTGGCAGCAGCAGCAGCCTGGGAAGCAGTAGCGGCAGCAACAGCGGAGGCAGCGGGGGTTTTGTCGTAAAGGACGACGAGGCCGCAAAGAAGAGCGGGACGACCGACTCTGCCCTCTTGACCACGACATACTCGACCCCTTCCCCCACCTTTTCTGTCGCGGGCATTGGCACTCACGACGGCAGCGGCCAAGCGTGAGTCTGCCCATTTAAGGCTACCGCGTGAGGCAACATTTGTGTCAGTTCTGGCGTGTGCACACCCCTGGAACATCCCTAGCGCACTCTCAGAGTGTTGTGAATAGCGGGTGGAAGAGGGGGGAGAGGGACTGACAGTGGGAGGGAGGAAGGGAGGGAGGGGGGGGGAGAGAGAGAGAGAGAGAGAGAGAGAGAGAGAGAGAGAGAGAGAGAGAGAGAGAGAGAGAGAGAGAGAGAGAGAGAGAGAGAGAGAGAGAGAGAGAGAGAGAGAGAGAGAGAGAGAGAGAGGGGGGGGGGGGGAGGCAGGGAGGGAGGGAGAGGGGTGGGAGAGGGAATTCTCATCTTACACCTGGGAAAATGAATTGGAACAAGTCTCTGCTGATCCTTGCCTATTCTGCTGCTGTCACACGTTTTCAAGCTCCCCCTTTGTCGTTGACAGAGTTCAGAGTCAATCAATTGCTGTTTGTGCCACCTGCTCTCACCTGTACCTGCATTCTCATCTGCCACCTGTACCTGCATTCTCATCTGCCACCTATACCTGCATTCTCATCTGCCACCTGTACCAGCATTCTCATCTGCCACCTGTACCTGCGTTCTCATCTGCCACCTGTACCTGCGTTCTCATCTGCCACCTGTACCTGCGTTCTCATCTGCCACCTGTACCTGCATTCTCATCTGCCCCCTGTACCTGCATTCTCATCTGCTACCTGTACCTGCATTCTCATCTGCCACCTGCAGGCCCTGCTTTCATGTCTCAGCTGCACAAAGCCTTTCTGGAAAGGTCTCTACTGTATGGACCTGTGCTGATGCTGCTGCTGCACAAGGACGAAGCATCCTGGGGCTGACCCGTTGTGGTCCAGTGCTCCTAGAGAGACACATACCTTGCTCATGGCGTTTGAAGTGACTTTCCTTGAAGAGCCTGGAAGCCTAGTAGAGGCTGATGCA
>MVGU01001594.1:55000-70000 GCA_002005505.1 Botryococcus braunii
GAGGAACGACGCCAGCAGACCCAAACGACGTTAGGGTCTCCTGTGATTGATGCTTTATGATGAAGGGTCGGGTATGCAGTCACGTGGAATGGGGAGGAGCTGAACATGGACAAAAACGGGAGGGATTACGTCATCCAACGTGTTTGGCGCTTCCCCACGGGCAAGATGACGATGCACTGGGCCAAGTATCGCCCCGGCATCGGCAACAGCATTGTCATCCGAACTGGTGAGTGGCATCACTGGTGTGGCAGTCAAGTGCCCTAAAACCGCTGTTGGATCTCGTGCTCTCTCTCTCTCTCTCTCTCTCTCTCTCTCCTCTCTCTCTCTCTCTCTCTCTCTCTCTCTCTCTCTCTCTCTCTCTCTCTCTCTCTCTCTCTCTCTCTCTCTCCTCTCTCTCTCTCTCTCTCTCTCTCTGCGCACGCGTGAGTGACGGAAAGAAAAAGAAGGAGGGGGGAGGGTGAGAGGGAGGGAGCGAGAGAGAGAGAGAGAGAGAGAGAGAGAGAGAGAGAGAGAGAGAGAGAGAGAGAGAGAGAGAGAGAGAGAGAGAGAGAGAGAGAGAGAGAGAGAGAGAGAGAGAGAAGGGGGGGGGCCCAAACGGAGCGGCAAATGGCTTACGATGCGTACGTTGAATCTGCCATGTGCATGAGAACACTTGCATGCATGTGAAAAAAAAAGTAGGAAGAGAGCATAGGAGCGTGTGCAACGCCTCAGATAAAACAAGATTGAACTTTGGTAATTGACATCCTGCAATTCCCCTTCTCCTCTTTGCTTCTAGTCCAAATATAGCAGTTTCCTGAAATTTGAGACCGGAATATCGGCAATGCACCCAAGAATGTGGATCCACGTACTGATAGCCCAACTGTAGGGTTGTATGGAATCGTCCAGTCGTGTCCATTTTCCCTAGATATGACAGTCACACCGCCAGGCGACCGAAAGACAAACCAGTTCTTACCATGCTCATGGGCCAGTACCAGAGCACAATGAAAACACCCCATGTATGCCGGCCTGACCCAAGCAGGGATTACAATGGAAAAAACACAAAATGCTGGACAGTGCCCTCAGCATTGCCTCGATGGTTATCGTTGGATGGACATCTGGACTGAGGGGGGGGGGCGTGTGCAGACTTCCTGTTGTTCTCCTTCAAGTTGGTGCCTTCTGAGCCCCTAAGCGACGGTACAATGTCCCAGCCATACATTAACTTCAACACAACCATGCTGAGCCCCCCAGCTGGCACGCTCTCGGTACGTCAGAGTTCATTAAACAGTCAAGAAAATCCAACTTTCATTTTATTGTGGCATAATTGTCATCCTGCGGATGTTCATCTCCCCATTTAGCCATCCCCCCCCCCCCCCCCCCCCGCCTTGCCCTTTTTCCCACAAGCATCAAAAGTTCCTGCATATGTAAACTACCCCCCCCCCCCCCCAAACCAAAAAAGCATCGACAATGAAGACCATCCCACCGCTACAAACTCCTGCCCTGTGTCGTGATTGAGTTACTCAAAGTGTCCACTCAAAGTGTTTTCAACATACCGCCTGCAGAGCATATGAAGGAAACCTATGGCGTGTTTCTAGCTTCCGATTGTACCGCCTGTGGCGCATCAAGGGGCAGGCCTTGGAACACTTTTGAGGCGTGCTTCTAATTTGTCCAGTGTACTGCCTGTAGGGCATCATGGGGAGACCGCAGGCCTGTCCCTGAGTGTTATCCATGCACCGCCTGCTGGGCATCGGGGGGAGGGGGGGTGACCTATGGTGTGCTTCTAATATCCTCCGTGATTCCGCCCGTACGGCGTACGGGTTCCGCCTGTACGGCGTACGGCGTACAGGTTCTGCCTGTACGGCGGGGGGGAGACCCAAGGCGTGTTTCTAAAGTCATACATTCACCATAAAGTCGTCCGTACCGCCTGCAAAGCGCCATGTGGGACACCAACGACGTGTGTAAGGCGGGTCCCTAATCTCCCAAGTGTACTGCCTGCAGGGTGTCATGGGGGAGACCTATGCCGATGGCTTGGCATCTCCGGACGAGGAGGTAGTGAAAAAGACCCTGGCCCGCCTGCAAGCCCAGCCACACCCCTTCTCCCGCGATTCCTCCTACGAGATGAAGGGCTTCTTCGACGACGAAGACCGCCCGTCAAGCTCCAAGACCGAGACCCGCGCAGAGAGGAGCACCCTGGAGCTGCCGTTTGCTGATTTCTTCTTTCCCCGGAAGGGGCTCGCCAAGAAGGCTGGGCCATCGGCTGAGGTACCCACGGGACTGACGGCGGGCGTCGGCGGGGCGGGCGCGGTCCCACAGCGCGGGACCTTTGCAGTTCCGCTCATCGCCAGCGCGGGCGTCATCCAACGTCCCCAGGTACCGGTCCCGCAGGAGGTCCCGCAGCCGGCCCCGTTCAGCCGTGCGACCGCGCTTGTCGCGGGAGCCGCGCCATACGACTTCCCTGAGCCGGTCCCCATCTGGGGGAGCCCTTCAGACCTGGCGTCAGCAAATCCAGCGGACCCCGCACGTGCCGCAACCTTTGTCAGGGGCTTTGAGGACGCGCCCGCCGATATAGATTACGGTGCGGAGACCGACGAGGGCAGCAGCGAGGACGAGAGCGGATTTGATGAGGCCGAGATTCCCTTTGGGCAGAGTATTCCGCGAGCGCTGGCAATGGCCCTCAGCGCGCCCACCCTCCTGTTCAGGGAGGTGTCAACCGTTTTTCGGGAGCCCTGCCACCACATGCACATCCGCATCCTCCCCTCCGTGTATTCGGGAGCGAGCGCAGTCAGCACGACCGGTGACGACGAGGGGGAGGATGAGGATTGGGGCAACGACCGCAGCTTCCCCGACAACTCCATCACTAACGAGGTATGCTAACTCTTCACCCCCCTCATCCATAATCCCCCTCTTCTTTGTTTGCCCCCACCCTCTCCCTCTCCCCCCCCCCCCTCTCTCTCTCTCTCTCTCTCTCTCTCTCTCTCTCTCTCTCTCTCTCTCTGTGTGTGTGTGTGTGTGTGTGTGTGTGTGTGTGTGGGGTGTGTGTGTGTGTGTGTGTGTGTGTGTGTGTGTGTGTGTGTGTGTGTGTGTGTGTGTGTGTGTGTGTGTCTGTCCCTCTGTGGGAGCCTCTCTTGGAGCCTTCATGTCCCAGTGGACACAGGGCCTGCACTTTGCCGACAAAGATGCTCAGGCTTCCGGGCTGGTCAATTGGGACTTGCGGCTGTTGATCAAAATGGTGGGTGGGGAAGCTGCGGCGCTGAGCACCTCCAAGTGGGGCAGCTCATTAAAAGGGCTCACGCATTAGCACATGCTAACGCCTAGACTGCTAACAGCAACGTTGCAATCTGCAAAGTTGCTGTTTCATGGGGTCCAGGTATTTCTCTGCTTTGATAAGGAGAGGCTTCATCAAACTTGCTCTAAGGCTAACTTGCACGAAGCGATGCACCTGTGACTTCTGCCATTGTGTATGAAAACGTGTCTACAGCCATTCTGTTGGTAAAGCGTGGGTACAGGCATTGTCACTAGACATTTGTGAGGCCGGACATTTTGGATAGGAAATTGAGGCAAAATTTTGCATACCAGCATGCAGGACACATGGTTTGCAGTTGTGATATGCCTCAATCTAAAGTTTTCCGAAGCATGTGGCATTGGTGGCATTCAGACTGGTACCTCTCAATGTACCATATGGAGTGATTTGAGTGACTGTTTGTCTATGTGGCGGGGCAGGATGGCAGTGGGGGCCTTCAATTTTTGTCATCGAGCGCTTTTGGTGGGCCGGAAGCCGTGCCAGTGATTATGGACCAGCCCCAAAACGCACCAGGCATGCGCCACTCGCAGTGGGAGGGCAAGGAGCCCTTGGCCATCGGTGCGGAGATGATCAACATGAAGGCAACGATTGCGGTTTTGCACAACCTCGTGGCGGATCTTGAGACGTCTCTAGGTCGCCTTTCCAACCGTGACGGCCGGTAACCACGTGGGCATTGGCAGCCCCCATTTTGTTGTGAGTAGGGCCTCTATCCCATGAGTTCATGGATCCACAGAAAAGCAGATAAAAAACCAAAACGAAAAACCAAAACGGAAGCTAAAATTCTAAAAAAGGGGGAAAGTTAAAACAAAAAAATATAAAAAAAGGGAGGGCCCCCAAACATGCAACAAAAACTGGACGAGCCATAGACGTTACAGAGCCTGGTTAAGGGAAGTAGTTCTCGTGTCTAGGTCACTTGTGTAATTTGATCAGAAAGTGGTATCCAGCTAGAGCTGTGCAGGGGAATGCGCTTGCACAAGCGCGTTACCTTGCACAAGTCCATGTGCAGCCCAGCTGGTTATTCATACAGTTTCTGCAACACATTCTGCAAACAATCCTGCACTGTTTTGAAACACATGGTATGCGCCCATCAGGCGCCATGCTTTGACTGCTCTGGGATGCATGCTGCTTTGCAGGTTGCACTCAGTGTAGTGCAGGTTGCCCTCACTAAAGAAAGCTTTTCTACTGCAGTTGAAAGACTTCTTACTAGTGAAGTAGCTACCAGGAGCTGCGAGCGGCCGGGTCTCTGCCACGTCTCTTGGTTCCATCCAGGAGCAAGATGCGCTGTCTTTATGTTACAATTCATGTATATCACCACCCCCCGTTATCCCTTGAAATTTCCTTGGAATTTCCTCGAAATTTTAGAAGGCTGCGGATTGGACTCCTCGGCTTGAGAGAGGACTAGTCAGTGACTAGTAGTCACCATTAGACCTCTGGAGTACTCCCAGAGTGTTATTTGGGAGAGGAGTCCAGATTTGCACGTGGGCTCTACTAGATTTAGGTTTGGTTGTTTTACTCGCTGTCTCAGAATTCTGTACGGCAGGCATTTGTTACAGGGTGTGTGCCGTGCATCGGAGTAGAAGATCAATCACGATGGGGGTGAGGAAGTGATTGGCTACCTTCCAGGAAGGTGTTAGAAAAAAGCGTGTAGTGTGCATGACCCGGAACAGGTGTTGGCTACGGGGTAGATACTTCACGCGCTTCGTTTGTCACACGTGCAAATTGATGGTAAGGCAGATGTGGAGGTTGATCTTGATCACGAAACCACTGCCGCCATGTTGCATGGCAAGCCCACGTGACCGGGACGGATGAAATGTAAAATACACAACACGGTCAAGTACCGTGGGAAGGGTGGGTATAGTCAATAATATTTTGGAATGGTGTTGTGTACACCGACATGATTGTAATTCTACCATCTCCTTGCTATTGTGGGAAACCAGTGGCTTTTGCCAGCAGTACTGTCGTATCCTTGTGGAGAACCTGGTTTTCGCCGATTGTTGGACTTCCTTGCCAGTCGTGAGCTAGCTCGAGTCCCCAGCCGTGCGTGCGTGCACGTGCGCATGCGTGTGAATGTGTGTGTGTGTGTGTGTGTGTGTGTGTGTGTGTGTGTGTGTGTGTGTGTGTGTGTGTGTGTGTGTGTGTGTGTGCACGCGCGCGCGTACGTTTCCAAATGTGCACCCGCGCGTGCGCCCGCTCAAGCACCTACCTGATTACATGTCACATGCCCGCCCACACACACACACACACACACACACACACACACACACACACACACACACACACATACACACACACACACACGCACGCACGCATGCACGCACGCACGCAGGCACACACACAGACAGGGGGGAAGGGAGAGGGGGGGCGAGAGAGAGAGAGAGAGAGAGAGAGAGAGAGAGAGAGAGAGGGAGAGAGAGAGAGAGAGAGAGAGAGAGAGAGAGAGAGGGGGGGGGGGGGGCAAGTGATAGGAGGGAGTGAGTGAAGGTGTGCGTCATGCTTTGAGAGATGTCATACTCCTAGCATGCTTTGCGAGAGTCACGTTGCTGTGAGCCCTGAAATTGACGACTCAACAAGGGATCCTGCAATTCCCACATGCGAAAGGCATTTTAGTGCAGTGCTCGAGGGAATCAGGGAGGATTTGGGAAGGGGCTCAGATTTGTATTGTGAGGCGAATTTCTGGAAAAGCACAGTTGTCCAGCCAGTAGATGCTCATGAGCGGGAGACAGAGGGAAAGTAACTTGCTGCCACTACTTATAAAAAGAGTGACATTTAACAGCCACTGCTTACTTCTGTGAGGAGTCACATATCAATTAAGCAAGTCCCGCAGGCCCACGCCCCACGGCCGTTGGCCTACGTGGCAAAAAGTGAAGGTTGGGAGGAGGCACGTGCGGTGCACCACTCGCCGATATCTTTCCACGGCATCGTTGATCAGCTCGAAGAAACAACAGAGTTAATAAGGGAGGCAGAGAGACGAATTTCGAGGTATCCATTCTGACCGTGACATCTGTTGTCTGTAATCATTTGAGGTGCGCATCTCCTATTTAAACGGTCAAGGCTGGTGGAGTTGCCGGTGGCAGATTACCTCTAACTTGCCGAACCCTTGAGAGCACCCATTGCTGTTTGTGAACTAGTCTCTAATTATTTAAATAATCCTGTGAAGATCAATCACCTTGTTTGCTTTTTATTATATATTGTGATAAAAGTATCGTTCCCTCTACTGGACCCTCGTCGTACTCCAATGCATTCTTGTAGTGCCGGTTGTGCTGCAGGACTGGTCTGGGGTACTGTTTGGTTTTCGTTAAAAAAAGTCAACTTAGGGGTCGCAGTAGATCGTATTATGCGGCAACCCGTGTTCAAGCTAACGAGGTCCTGATGCAGGCCTTCTGTGCTGCCCGCTCACCTTCTTTGCACATTTTACAAGGTCACGTGTTCTGGTGCGGTTTTGGTGCGTCAAAATGTTTGAGGGGGGTGCCCTCGACCACACTTTGGGCAGTCTACTTGCAGCACAGGAGCCAACTCTGGCAACCTCTCGGCATTCACTGCACAGACATTGTCGGCTTGTACAATGTATGGCTGCGGGGGGTAAAAACAGCAGGAAGAAGGCCAAAAGACCAGGTGCGAGCCACACTGTGGGGCATGCTGGCACACTGTTTGCTGGGCTGGAATTGCTGGATGGAGTAGACCAATTGCTACCCTCCTTGTTCCCTCCTTATACTGGTGTCTACCCTCTTTGCAAGGGATCGGAAGCCAAGTTAGAGTCAATACTATTTGATCCCAGCTGGTCAGAGAGGTTCCCAACTTGCACAAGCAACCCATTGTACGACTTTTTCATGAAACCTGGATATTCGCGACAGAACCTTTGAGCTTTGTGCTACTTTTCCCCAAACCACTTCATTATTTGCATTTCTCCAGTGTGCAGGCCCATGACACACTGCCCCTCCATTCTGTCCCTGGGGGATCCTAGACGTTGGCCAGTCCCCTGGAGCCCACCTCGCCTCTTTGTTTTTGCAAATCAATACATTTCACTTTTACCTTTAAATGAAATTGACAAGTAGTCCTTTTGTGTGGCTCACTGTATTGGAGCACCATACACAGCCGTAGCCAGTGGAGTCCTGCCCTCTCCTCAGGGAGCTCTCTACTAAGGGGGGAGGGATGCTCACGAATGGAAAGCATTGGTCAGTTGGCAAGGAATTGAGAGGTCCAAATGGTTGGGATGCCTTGAAGGCCACTGCAGATGCAGTCGAGAGAACAATTGTGGCTGCGTTTCTTGGCCATGGGTCATGCGTTATGGCTGCATGTTGCACACCAACATGCACGATGCAGATCTTCGTATGACTTGGGGGATTATCTGGTCTGTGTGTGTGCCTGCCTGCGTGTGCCTGCCTGCCTGTGTGTGTGTGTGTGTGTGTGTGTGTGTGTGTGTGTGTGTGTGTGTGTGTGTGTGTGTGTGTGTGTGTGTGCCTGCCTGCATGTGCCTGCCTGTGTGTGTGTGTGTGTGTGTGTGTGTGTGTGTGTGTGTGTGTGGGTGTGTGTGTGTGTGCGTGTGTGTGTGTGTGTGTGTGTGTGTGTGTGTGTGTGTCTGGGCGTGGGTGTGGGCGTGCGTGCGTGCGTGCGTGCGTGCGTGCGTGCGTGCGTGCGTGCGTGCGTGGTGTGTGTGTGTGTGTGTGTGTGTGTGTGTGTGTGTGTGTGTGTGTGTGTGTGTGTGTGTGTGTGTGTGTGTGTGTGTGTGTGTGTGTGTGTGTGTGTGTGACCCTTTCCGTTTGGCACTGGGTCGCACGCCTGTGCGTGTGACGCTTCCCGTTTCTATCGTTATCCCCCCCCCCCCCCACATGGCTGCCGACTTGAAAAAAGCCTCCTGGGTTGCAAGCAGGCCAGTTCGAGGTCAAGGTAATAACGCCGCCGCCCCGCTCACTGGGCGTGCATGTCCTTCCTCCAGACACACACAACGGAGACCAAATCGAGGTCGACGGCCTGGTACGCTCCCGTTCTTCCACTTCCACGAAATTCCGCAGTGTGCCGTCAATTGTTCCTTGTCCTCTGCAGTGCTTGTGCTTCCATAGCTCGTCACCGGTGGCCTGTTCAGGCACGCTCATCATGATTTTGTCTCTCTTGTTGTCTACCTCCCCCTCAATGAATTGCCGAGGAAATCCTATCTGCTGGTGTGGCACCTGACATGGACGTACGCCACTATCAATCCACCAGGCTGAATCATCCAGACTCCTTTGACTTGACAACAAGACCAAGCTCATCAAAGCATCGTATTCTTTTCTAGATACCTAGCTTGTTAAAGCGGGAGCTCGATCCCACCCTACCATCTTCCACTTGTTTTTATTTAAATCTCATAAAAAACCTTTTTTCTCCATTCTGGAAAATCTTTAAAAAGAAATTTTCTGATAAAATGGTCCCCCCCTCCCCTGGTGGGGATAACTATATATTTTCGAGCCTGGTCTAATTATATATAGCTAGCCTGTACGCGTTTCTGCATTATCAAGGTCTGTTGCTCCCTTTTTGGGAGTGGGAAGCCCTTGCCAAGCTGCAGGTTCTTTGCCCCAGACGTTCTCCTTGTGCTGTCCTTGATGGTCTTGCTGACGTCGTCTGCATCCATCCAATATGTTTTGGAGGTACCAAGGAACCGTGCGGGGTACCCCTGGTAACTCCGGTGCCTTTGAGGCTCCCTTGAATGTGTGTGTGTGTGTGTGTGTGTGTGTGTGTGTGTGTGTGTGTGTGTGTGTGTGTGTGTGTGTGTGTGTGTGCGCGCGCGCGCGCGCGTGTGTGTGTGTGCGTGTGGGGGGGGGGGGGTCCCCAGTGAAAACTTGTTCGAGGAAATTCTCTTCGCTCGGAAAACAGTGGGGAGTCGTTTGTGGGCGAAACACGGGGTTTGGACCGGCTGGCATCATATGATGCTCTTTCGGCGTGATGATGGCCGCTCCTTATCCCTGCTCTCTACAAGGAGCATGGATATTGATTTCCTTTCGCGATCTCCGAGAAAGGATGGGCCAGATGAGGCAGTGGCCGGGGAAAAGGACCCCCCGCTCCCCCTCCACGTCCTCCCCCCCCCTTTTCTCTCTTTTCTTTTTCTTTGATTGGGCTTTTTTTTTTGGGGGGGGGGGGGAGCAGAGGGGTAGGGAAGGGAGAGGATAGCTCGGCTAAGGCCTGCTAGACTATGCCCTTGGGATCTTGGACCCTCTTTATATCTTTATTATAAATTATAAGTTCTACTTTTTGTGAAGGGTGGAGGGTTTGCGAGGGGGGGATCCTTGGGCTGAGGCCTGCTAAATGATGTAGTTAACTGGGTTCTGCAGTACATGGTAGGAAGTGGGGCTGGGTTCTGCAGTACAAGTAAGGTTCGGAGGCCTGCCATATAAGTAAGGGGCCGGAGGGCTGCAGGACTACGTCGTCAGCGGAGTAGTGCTGCAGTACAAGCTAGTAAGAGGGCGGTACGAAAGGGAGCACAACGCCTCGAGGTTCAGTCTACTGGGCGGTACATCACAAATGCGTGGCTGCAGCACCTCATGGATTCCTCACCTGCGCAGTAATAGCTTCCCTTGCCCAAACTTCGGATGTTGAGGGTTATGTTTGCCTCGAACATGATGGGCTAGGATTCGAGCTCGTAGAGATCGTGATGACATATGCCCTTGCAAGCGGGCACAGAGAGTGTGGTATGACATCTGGCACTAGCATGCGAGCACATAGAGGTCGGTAAAACATATGGCACAAGCATGCAGGCAACTAGAGATGGGTCCAACATTTGGCACCAGCATGCGACCCATGTAGAGATTGGTACCATAGCAGAGGTCCGTATCATACCTAAACCCGATCAATACCCATACAGAGATCTAGCATCCAGGTATAAGTGACTATACAGGGATCAGTAGCAAAGAGGGCTTGGGGTTCACAACAGGTGCACCAAAGCAGCCTATGGACCCTATGTAGGGGTGTTTTTCCTTTTTGGGGCTGGTGTTCCGACCCCAAGGAGAAAAGTGTCTGCTGGCTTCTCAGTCTACCTGCCTTCCCTCCCAGGAGGAAGGGGCCGTGTGAGTGTGTGTGTGTGTGTGTGTGTGTGTGTGTGTGTGTGTGTGTGTGTGTGTGTGTGTGTGGTGTGTGTGTGTGTGTGTGTGTGTGTGTGTGCGCGTGTGTGCGTGTGTGCGTGCGTGCGTGCGTGCGTGCGTGCGTGCGTGCGTGCGTGCGTGTGTGTCTGTGTGTGTGTGTGTGTGTGTGTGTGTGTGTGTGTGTGTGTGTGTGTGTGTGTGTGTGTGCGCGTGCGCGCGTTCGTGTGTGGCGTGCGTGGGCGTGTGCGTGTGTGGCGTGCGCGTGCATGCGTCTGTGGCGGGCCATCGGTACTTGGAAGAACCATCACGCAATGCGCATCACCGTGCATCGGCACATCAACTCACAATGCTTCAGCAGAAGTTTCAGTTCGGGCGTTCAAGTTGATGTATCGATGTGCGCTTTGCAGGCGTCGTCCCAAACGTGACAACTTTCGGCACGGTGCTTGTTATTTTGGGGGCATCCCGGGACAATTCGCTGGGATTGTACTCTAATTGAAAGGTCCCGCAGCGTACAAGTCTCAGGACCTAATATTCTCGAAATATATGAATTATTATAATGAAACAATTGCCGCTGATACGGTAAAGAAAACGGTGCTCTTCGCCAACTAAACCAGCCTCACACAGGTAACTGTTGGGGTTTCGGCTCTCGTGTGCTTGTTTTTTCATGTCATCATGCCCAATGGGCTGAGATGTTTAGTTCCTCTCCATTTGTCCAAGAGTGGGATTAAAAGTACCAGCCCAATGTGTCAAGGACCCAAACCCAAATGTTTCAAGCTGCAAGTCAGACGCGGCGAGCAGCCAGCTTTGACCAGCCGCGGCAGCAATAATGAAACTGACACGGCGCTTGACAAAATATCCCTCCACATGTTCTTGAGTACTGATGGCCTGTTTCAGTGGCCCCTGGAGTCTCTTCAACAAGGCCAGCGCGTCAACACGCAACCCCCCAAATGTTTCAAATGAAAAGGCTTGGAAGGCCACGGGCGGTTGTTGACGCGCCAGCAAGACATGATGGCGGGTCTGCTTGTCTTGGGCAGCGCCCGCTGCAGCCCCACCTGGCACGACATGCTGCGAAGTTGGCGGGCATGGCGGCGGTCATGAAAGAAGATGATCATCTTTACAAGATTGGGATTAAAGAGAGCAGCCCAATGGATAAACGCCCCAAACGTGAATGTTTAAGTTGGAAGTCACACCCAGCGAGCAGCCAGCTGGCGATCCACAGCGGCAGCAATAATGAAACTGACCCGGGGCATGACAAAACATCCCTCCCCATCTCCTTTGTGCAATGACCGCCCTGGTTCCTGCTCTTTTCTCACACACTTACCTCATAACCGAAAGCTCGAGAGAGAAGTTGGTTCTGTCAAGCATCGTTTTGGCTGAGAGAAGTTGATATAGCATCAGTTTGAATAAAGTGAGTGAAGAAGACGAAGAATGAAGCATACTTCATCAACTTTCGGGGCGAGACCCGGAACCACAGGAAGTGGGTGGCGCGGGTCCCCACTTGAGGCGGATACGAAAAGGAGGTTATCTGAGTCAGGTCCGATTCGGCCTTTCGAGCCGCTTTTGTGTCCTGTTTAAACCGCCCTCCGGAAGTTCTCCGCCTGTCGTCCGGACCCCGCCACGTGGCCGCTTGTGATGGTGACCTCAAGTGAGTTGTCTGTGATCAATTCCCCTTGTAAAGCGTGTCGATTATCAGGGGCCACGAAAGTGTGGTGCTGCGCCATGCGAACGGAGGCCTCAGTGTCCGGACGCATGCAGGGCAGGGGAGAATTTTGTTTACAACCTAGCGTGAGTCCCGCACTCGACGCGCCTACGACACCTGGCGTCCTCCGACGGCAGGCAAAATGGACCCCAATTGGTTGGCAGCAAGATACTCTTATCTTAATCGCGTGGGGGTCCGGACAAAAATCCTGGAGGTGGGGATTTTTTCTTTGTGGTCTCGGTAAATAAAGGAGCTGGAATGGATCGGATCTCGATCAAATTTAGATAGGGCTCCGGTAGAGAAAGGCCCGAGATACCACTTTGAGCCGTCCGACACCGGGCAGCGAGCCACGTCCATCCTCTTTTTTCGAGAGGCGCCCGTGAGCCGCTGCATACCGGTCAGTCGTATCCTGGAACCTTACGGCTCTCAGTTGCACGATATTGTTCATCATAGCACTGCTCTACTTTTGGTCTAAGCAGGGCCATGATGGCTACTTGTCAGGTGGGTGGGCATCGAAGAGGTTGCATTGCTGTCGGAGATCTGGTCACCTGCGGTTCCAACCCGCATGTCTTGCCGGTCGTATCTGACTTGAGTGGTTTCATCATGCAGGTTCTGCCACAGATGGGAATCAAGGGAACCATTGTACCCTGCGCAGGTGCGGTTCTATTGTCTCAAAGTCATCTATGTGGTGTGGCCGCCGAAGTTCCTTTTAGGCCACAGGTTTCCAGAGACCTAGACGGGAACGTCCCTCGGATTGTGATGCACAATTATTAAGTAGTTGATAGGTTTATTCTCGTTGTTTAGAAAAGATGCAGGCGTTCCGCAGAAGTCCCACAGGTTCGTCGTGGGCCTGTGTTGCGGTTGACTAAAGGCAAGGTTGCATGGGCTTGAATAGCTGAGAACAGGGTTGGTGCGACAACAGGATATTATACGCTTTTTTATATGTTCTTGGAACAAAGGTGAAGTTGCATGAGAACAAGGTTTCCCGTGGCGGGTTCCTGATTACGGGGTTGACAAGAGTGTCGAGGCATTGAATATATCTGCATATATGTGCATTAACCGAGTATGGTGCACATGTACAGGACTTTCTGGAGTTCCCCACTTGCCACGCAGAACGTTGTGTAAGATTCAGGTGCGGGTTGCCCTCACCGATGTGAAGCTGAGAGTGATTAAGCTGTAGCGACGATAATTTGAACAGTTGAGTTCCATAACATTTTGTAATGTTTATTTTTTTTATATTTACATGGCTGACAGGCGTTCTGATGTATGATTGCTACTGATACCTTTCAGTCATTATTTTTGTCTGGTATATCTTTTATCAAGGTACAGTATCATGGGAACATGTGATGTTAAGAGAGGTAACAATTAGTTGGTACGAAACTTCTAAAACCGGTGAGCAACGAGAACAAGGCAAGATAGGTCGCAATGCATTTATGCAACGTGGCTTACATGCCATTTCGAAGTCTAGCTTCCTCCTCTTACACCAGAAATCTGTCTAAGATTCCCCTCTTTTCCTCCTTGCAGTAATGTTGCAAGGTCTGCGCAAGTAAACAGCCGCATGAGCGCATATGCACGATTTCCTCATTCCATTCACCGCTCATCCCTTAATCAGCCTTGCTCTTAGGCAAGACACGCCTCGAACGGCACATTCATAGTGCGGACAATCAGGGCCTCCTACTTCCGGGATCGACTTTTGACTTGGAAAGAGCTGTGCATAGATTGCACATGGCACCGCTTTGCAAGTCAAGAGGCAAAGGAATCCCTGTAGAAAGCAGCCGGCTGCGTTCGAATGGCTATGTGTTGCACGTGTGCACTTCCTGAACAACTCGCTGACTCGTTGTATGGGGGAAATCGCAGGGGATCCGCCCGCGACGCCTGCAGGTACAAGCCATTGCAGCACCACTTGAGAAGCCGGTGGAGAAGTCCTTGGAGATCACGCTTCCCCAGAGGTGCCAGTTTGCCGCAATCAGCTCAGGATGCCATCCGATTGGCAGCCATTGCGGCGGCTCCCGAAACCCCCGAGGCCGTGCTGCCGCAAAGCGAAGGCACAAGCAATGGTTACACCACATCGGGCTGGATCTCCCGGATGGCATCACTCTGGCTGCCGTCGTGAACTCTATCCCAAGGAGGTGCGTGTGGATACCTTTTGTGACTCCTGTGAGATGGGTTTCTGGTCATATGCCCGTGTTTTGATCGCCCATGTCACTGTACGGACACAGGCATGGTTTCCTCTTCTTCGAAGATCTGGCCCCACTATATATTTGGTTTCAACATTGTTTTGGGGGCATGTAGCCTAAGTGAACAAATCACAAGTATTCGGGAGGATTATAAATTGAGTGAACAAACCCTTTCATGGAAGGAAGATGAAAAATTTCGGCGACTCCTTCCCCCTTGCGAGTTTTCAACCACCTGCAAGTCATTCCCCTTGCGCTCGCGACTATTTTGAGTCTGCCTCTGCCAAGCCATTTCAAAGGTGGCTTTTCCATCAAAGCCGGTCACAAACAATGGCTCGCCAACGTGCAAAAGGCAAGACTTCGCAGAATTTGCGTAGATCCTCGTGGGTTTTCGGTGAGAACAGGAGGTTGTTTCGTGAGAACAGGATGTTGGATAGGGGGTCTCAAGTCAAGGGGGGATTGCAAGCCACATGGATGTGGCCATTCCCAGTCGTCGCTTTGCATCGTAGTAACTGTTGCGTGACGCAAGATCTGCAAATGTGCTCCATCTGTGTGACATTTGTGGACATGCGCCCTTCATTGCCCATGCATTGGCACGAGTGCATGGGCTAAGGGATGGGGGAGAGAAAGGAGCAGGGTGGGGTGTGTGGGGGGGGGGGGGGGGGGGGGGAGGAGAGAGGGAGAGAGAGAGAGAGAGAGGGGAGAGAGAGAGAGGAGAGAGAGGGGAGGGGGGTGGGGGGGGGCGAGGCAGCGGCCCTTTTTGAGGTGCGATGTCGGGGCTGGGTGTTGGGAAGGTTTTGGGGG
>MVGU01001595.1:0-30000 GCA_002005505.1 Botryococcus braunii
AGATCGAGTGTCCGTAGGTTGCACAATGCCAAGATCAAGTAACATTTGAACTTCTTTAATCATGAATTCTCTCTCTCTCTCAGAGTATTGAGACATGGCTCTCAGTCTGTGGAGGAGTGGCATCTTCATGTACAACGATAGATGAGATATCTCAGGTTGGCAACTCGACCTAAATCAGATTGCCCAGTACTAAACAGGCAGGAGTACTTAGACAGGAGAAATTCAATATCGTCTTTCTTGCTCAGATCTTCAGGAACAATTCTAGGTTTAGCTATAATTTCAGCTAGGTGAAGATCTTCATTACCAAATCTAAGTCATCAATCTGTACGGAATGCATGGAGATTAATGACTGAGGGATGAGAGAAGGGGCTGGATCAGCGTCACCATAATATTGAAGCTCATCTCTCAGAGCCACAGAAAATGGCAGAAGTGCTGCATCGCATTTACAGCTCCGGATGACTTGCTGCAGCGGGTCATACACCCACAAGTCCGGAGGCAAGTGCTGCTGGGGAACGTTATCCCTCCATATGCATTCGAATGTAAGGTTCATGTGTGGCTGCACCACATGTTAGTGCAAAAACCGACTAACTAAATTGTGGTGAGTGTGAGTTTGCGAGTGTGAAATTTAACATCAACAGTTTGATAAGGTCCATGATGCCCAGCCTCTTTGTCAAGGAGATTCTTTTTGGGCACTCCTAGGGACATTTTTGAACGTGCGGGTTTCAGTTGCGCATCATACATAAAGAAGAATGGGAAACCGATCAGGTAGTCAACAGTACAGTTTTCTACTACCAAGAAAGACAAGGGGTAGAATGCTTTGCCAATGGCAATACAAGCATTCAAAACTACCTGAAATGTAGTGGTTTCCGATTTCCCGTCAGCCAAGTGAACATTGAAAGGTTTTATATTGTACACCTTCATGTCAGGGCCGAACGATTTGCTGTCTGCCATGAATGCCTTCCTGGATATTAAATTTACATTACATTCAGTGTCCAAATATGCATTCCTGGTGTCAGACTTGACTTTTCCAGATGCGTCGGTAAGGTTAACCGTTACAGTAGGCATCGATGCAGTTGGGAATGAGATGGTGGGGACTTAGCTGCAGCCGCTTGAAGGTAGGTTAGCTGCGAGATGTCGTCCTCAGTAGGCACCGAAACTTGCCATGACGGAGAAAGCAGCGAAAATACAGGAATGTCATCCAAGTTTCCGCGATTGACGGTTGCGGGAGCGTAAGGTTCTCGGCTCGGGCAGTTTATTACCCGCGCACGAGCTGCATCACAGTCAGTCTCTCTCTCCCCCCCCCCTAGACTGAATGGGCTGAGAATCTATCGAACAATTAAGAGGGATCCCCACCTCTTCAGCCATATTCATCAGGGCAGCAGTGAGGTTTACCATGGATGCACGATCAACAGGAGGATTGTCTAAAAAATCATTGAGTGCGTTGATAAAAGGAGGAAATTTGGGATTTCTAACCATTTGGGATAAGCTTGCAAAGGTGATGTTGAAGGATGCATTGCCTATTCTGCTTTCAGGACTATAGAAGTATGGATTGGGCGGGTTAGGCCTTGGGTCTTGTCTGTCCTGATTGCGAAAATGTTCGGCACGGTTTGGGCGCCGGCCTTGCATCGCATTAGCATCAACTGGATTGAGAGAAGAGTTGTACACACTGCCAGACAGAGGGCCAAGGTTGGTGGACATCATGTTGCAAAATACAGGGGCATGCGTGTCAGAAGGGCCGCTCACTGCTGGTGAAGAAGTAGGTGGCGGGACTGGACTGCTGTGCCAAGTGTGACACGCGGTGGAACTGAGCTTGCATCATGTTCTGGGAGTTGGCAAAAGCTGTGCGGTTGTTGACAACTGTCTGCGCTCGCTTGTGTAGATTTGCCAGGAAGCCCTCGTTGTACAACGCCGTTTGCCGTGGAATCCGCCGCTGACGCAATTGCTCGGAATGCTCGTATAAAATACCATAATTCACAACAAATGAATGAAAAACAGGGAAGGGGTCGCTTGTGTCTTGTGTAAGGGTAGTGATACACAAGCTACCATCATCAGTGATATGCACTTGAGGAGCAATAGTAGTGACAATTGGCTTACCATATTTGATGTCTTGTGAAGTAATCATTCGCAATACCAGGTTGTTGTCAGGGTGTTGTGCAGAGCAAGCATTTGCGACGGGTTTTCTGGATTTGGTTTGTACACAGGCTCCACATTGCACCCATATTGCCTACAAAACCTAGCAAGATCTGCCGGTGATCTACCAGAGTGCGAAACATTACTATCAACACAATTGTCAAATATGTGCTCAGGATTTTTGATAGACCCATCGGGGTTCACTACATCCTTTTCAGTCAATCCAGCACCAAAATGACCAAGTGTGACTGGGTTTGTATCAGGAATGTGTGGTTGCCAATGCGTGGGCCTGTTTGGGTTAGGAATTGGTAAGGTGTTCTGACCTAAAGGTGACACGTAAGATCCAAATGCAGGATTACCAAAGTGACTGCTGTAGATTGGAGGCGGAGGTGCCGGTTGGTGTGTCGCTGGCCTGTGCTGTGCTGCCCTTGGTTGCATAGGTGCAAGCATGCTGATATGAGGCTGAGTTGACACCCTAGTTGGCACCTGCGGTTGCCGTACTGGTCTTGCGGTGTGTCGTGGTCCTGGCAGCGAGTCGTAATTCTCTTGCAGCCGAGGATCCACAAAGGGTGGTACTGCCACTGGTCTGGCTGCTGCCGCACGTGGCTGACCAACCACCTGAGGTGTGGGAACTGAAGGAGCCGGTCTCTGAACTACGGCTGCCTTCTTTAACTGCCTGCGCGTGACTGCCAGGGGTCTTGGAGGTGGTATTTGATTCGGAGCGACTTTTTTCTTCTTTCGCCCCTGAACCAGACGCCATTCTGACTCCTCTGCAGGCTCACTCTGCTGTGGTGATGAGGTCACATCTGTTTGATATGTGACTGCTGTGAGGGGCTGCACTGGCGATGCTGATTGCATGGGTGCTGACACTTGCGCCGGAGTGACGACCCGTGGACTTGCCGTTCCTCTTACACATGGGTTATTGAGAGGAGGCAAGGGCACAGCACTAGTGGTAACAACAGGTGTAGGAACATACTGTTTCCTAATTGGACTGGTGATTTGGTTAATCATGGAACGTTTGATCAAAATTGCAGGGGTTGCTGCGGGTATGCCTGGTACTTCTATGCAATGATGGCACAGTTGACACATGGACATCACCCTCTCTTGCAGCAACTTGCAGTCCAGATGGGGTAGCAGGTGAATTATGCACAATGTCAATCTCTTCACTTTCATCATCCGAGCCAAATCCTGCCAAGAGTACACATGAAAGAGGGACAAAATCTGCCTCAGCCCCATTTGCTCTACCCCCACCACGTCCTCCACGACCCCCTCTGCCTCCACGACCACGTCCACCCCTACCACCTTCCTCCTTACCTTCTTTGGCGTCATCAGTGTTGACACCATTGGCAGCAGGCGGCTTATTGGCTGACTTGTCGCGCTTAGCCTTGAGAAGTCTTGCATCGGAACGTGCGGCCCAATTTTCAAGATCATTGAAAGTTACGGGTTTTGCATTGGGATCTCTTTCAAGTGTAGCATGGGAATTATCCAGAAAGTTCATCATGTTGAGCTGGTGTTCCCTTGTCATAGTTTCAATGATAGATATAAATGTATCAACAGATGTAGGTACCCCAATCCAATAATGGTATCCTACCTCGCGAATGTGGGCAATGTAGTTGACGGCTGTCTGATCAGGCCTTTGTGTTTTGCCCTTAATTGCTTCGCGATACGCGTGTTGGTTTGGTTTGAAGATTTGTTGAAGGTCAGATGCATACTCCTCAACATTGAGATACAATTTTCTTCCAACATTAGCCTCTACTCTCCTGGCTACATCTTGATCAATTTCAGTTGCACGCCTCACTATGTCTACCTTCTCAGGATCTGACAACCCCATGCCATCCATCTGCAGGGCACGTCTTACCTGGATAAAATGTAGTTCAATGTCGGCACCCTTCTTCAGTTTTGGCATTCTTTCGTAGCAGTTCTTGCGTCGAGCTGCCACTTCCTGAGGTGTCACATCGCGAGGCTGCGGCGTGGTTTGCCGAGAGTTGCTGTACTGGATAGCACTATGTACTGCTGAATGGATTGCTCCCTGCATCCTCATGTGGAACTGCCTGTGCAACTTAGTGGTCACACGCGTAAATCCTTTCAAGACCCAGTATATGTTGGACCTGTCAGGCTGGCCAAGCCTCGGGACACAATAAGATGCAAATTCAGATGCAAGCCCAGGTACAGGACTAGCTTCAAGTACCGTAACTAGCTGCTCGTACATATGCAGTGTTTCAATGTCAGTTGAAATTGCACTTCTAAGTTGATCCGTCTCTGGGAGTTGTTGATGTGTTTGGTCTTCAGCTTCATCAATCTCAGAGTGAGTGTTGCGACGACGGATGGGTTCAGTACTTAAGTCACCAGGATCTACATCAAAAGGATCCATCATGGAACACACCAAGTACTGTCAGAATTACAAGGACACAAACCGTTGCGAACAAAGCTCAGGATCTAGTGGATCTCAGACCAACCGTTCCCGGTTGTCCCCCCAATTCGCGCCACACAGAAGAAAATATTTTACTGCTTATTGAACAATCGACCAAGTTACCCAGCCATGCTTCACTCTGTTGCTTAGACCTTACGATGCCCAACTGATCGATAAGCCACACACGGCGTTCGAGCTACGATTGCAACCAATTCACCTTGATTGTGCCTGTGCAATGCCACAATGGCCGATCTTAGCACTTACTTAGCAATTCCAATAACGAGAAGCTCGTGCAATGCTACGTCCGCCGGGCAGGTTACACTACTCCGAACCGGGATGCAACCCTGTATGTTCTAGAGAACCATCCGGAGCAGCCTGTCACTTACGTTAGGACACAGCTTAGCTTTTAAACCCCTCTGGAATACTGTTAGGTACTTTTGAGCTTGATGCTCTGGGCAGATCGCTCCCAACACGGCACAATCCTTAGCAAATTGACGGCTTTACCTAGCTTGAACTATTGCAATGCGGCTTAGATGTAAGTGTCAGAACATTTAGATGGCTAAACAACACAGCATGTGCCGGCGCCATTAACAGCGAGGCGCGCTGCCCGTAACGAGATCTAACAAGGTTCGACAAATGATGGCCAACCGTTCAAGCAGTGTATACTCTTTGTGAGCCGAACGTCTGGATTCCAACCTGATGCCTATGTTTGCCAGCGTGTGGAAAATGCCCCCGACTGACTACGTACAAGGACTTGATCGGGTTCCCTATTTGGTGCATAACGTACGCGATTCTTTCACAATCAATGATACAGAGACCTCGATGGTCAAGATAGACAAAATAATGGGCACTGGTTGGCTCTTGGTGTACTTCCGCACCTAATATGCCGTTTTAGTTGTATCTCCACAATGCGCGTGGAAAGTTGAGGGACGTCTCCCTAACTTTGTCTCTTCCACAAGAAACACAACAGGGAAGACTTGGCCAGCCCTAGACAAGTCTACCATATACGGGATTACCTCTTTGCTCTGAATGTAGGCGGCAGCGGAAGGCGATCTCAGTCGTCCCTCGAACCTGGAAGACACAGGTTAACACACATACACCACCTACTTGAGGATTATACTTTGCGTGGATCTTAGTCTCTTACAGTGTTTGCAAGATCTTTTTCCTACCACAAAAAACCTCAGCCCCAAGGTAAATCTGAGGATCAGTTAGCAGCCGGGCGCCTTAAAGGCGATCCGTTACTGGTGATCTGCACGTACTGCTAACGCGAGACACACGTGCTCGTACGGACTTAGATTGCGTGTGATCTACAACAAGCTTAAGGACGAGAAGCACCATCACAAGTATGCATGTGCTTAACGCCTACGATCGCAGCCACACGACTGCGACCGTTACCCTTGCCAGCGATCGCAAGCCTACCTGTATTGAAATGAATGTGACAGCAGTATATCAAGCAGTCCTTCAATACAGAGCAAACACTATTCAGCTTGGAGCTCGAAGCCCAGATGCATTCCACACCCCATCGACTGCCAAGCTTGCTCGCGATCTGGCGTTTCTATGCCTTCTGATCGTAACCGGCGGTAACGGTACAGTTCCTTTCGAGAGGCTGTACCGTAATGCATGGTCACATAAACAACCCTGACTTGGCCCTATGCCAACGTGTAGCTCTATAGCTGCACCAGGGATCTCATACTTATACACGCGTACACACTCAATGGAGTCTTTACCTTGTGACCTTACCGTCACTAGTACAAGACCTGTACTGCATGGAGGTCACTTATGTGATCAACCTAACTGAACGTAATACAATACCCTTTGACACGCAATCAGGCGCATCTTCTTACTTGTACTCCACACGTGGAGAAATTCAAGTTATACAATGTTTCCTAAAACCACTTGATAAACTGATAGCGCCCCTGTATCTAGTACGTTTGCCATCACGTATCTATACGTACCTATCAGTTTATACAACAGTGGTCCCTCTTTCTGTCTGCCAAAATAGAATCAGGTCCCGGACAACTGAGGCAATTACATCCTTTGACTTTACTGGTAGGACAGCTTTCCATCCAGACGCCTCATCAGCTACAGTCACCCAAAAGCGTTCCCCAGAGATTGCTGCTGGTGAAATGGGGCCCACAGTGTCAATATGGATTCTGTCAAGGGGATTTATTGCAGGCCTGGAACTTTCACCAAAGGGAGAACGGGTATGCTTTCCCTCAATACATGCTTCACAATACTTAGGACAGTTCTCACATGTTGACAGGGAAGTATCAATGCCTGTGACCAGCTGTTCGTTGCTGAGGCGCTGCATCCATGGTTCACCCGGATGTCCCATTCTGCTGTGCCACAGAAATCGTTTCGCACAGTCATGCTGCAGGTTTTTCCTGGATTTGTTCTTCACTGCAGCTGCCACTGGTAACAAACGTTGCACTGCGGGAACAGATAAGCAGTCATGTACATAATAAAGACCCTTTTCTGCTCTGATGGGCATCTTCCAGCCATTCGGGCCAGAGACTGTGGTAAATGCACCCATGTTGTCTGTGGTAAAGCAGGCTCCATCACGAAGGGCAGCAGACACAGACACGATGTTCATCGTTGCAAAGGGAACACACTGAACATGATGCAGCCACAGCGGGATAGATTGCTGGTTCAATAGACAGATTGATCCAGTGGCAGTAATTCCTCCTGTTGCATCAGACGTGGCCAGCTGCAGAGGAATGGGTGCAGCATGTACTGTGGGAGCATGCAGCAGTGACAGATCATTGACAAGATGGACTGACGCTCCACTGTCTACCAACCAGGACTGTTTGGATATTCTCCCCTTGCATGGTTTGAGAACATTATAGGATACCACGTGTGGCATACCTTATGGCGGGGGAGATGGTGGACCAGGTGGTGGATGCAGCAGTGGGAACGCTCCCGCTGCAGGGAAGACATGCTGGACTGCTGGAGGGGGCTGGGGTCCTCCAGGAAACTGACCTTGGGGCCACATGCCTGCCAATTGCTGCACTGCTGCTACCACATTCCTCTGGGTTTCTGCGTCCCTCTGTCTCTTGCGGCAGTCTCTCCAGAAGTGCCCCTTTTTGTGGCAGTAGTTGCACGTACCACGTACCTCCACCTTGGCCTCTGTGTCTGCAGGCTGTCTTGTCTGAGTCACAGCACATGCAGTAGGGGCAGGGACTGCTGCAGTCAGCATTGGCTGTGCTGTCATGACCGCTGCAGGCAGATCTGGGTCATCATTATAGCCCGTTGCTTCTGCTGTGGTGGAGATGAGGTCTGCCAGCTGGTTCAGGGGATAAGCCACGGCTGTAGGCAGTAGTCCAGGGGAGTTGGCAGCTGCAGGCAGGCCCTGCACAATCTGTGTGGCCACGTGCCCATCCAGGAGATCATGACCATTTCTCTTCAAGCAACCTTTCAGATTGATCATCCTATTGACGTACTGGGAAATTGTTTCACCTTGTTTCATGCCACGGGACATCTCCTTTAGCCAGTTAGCATTGGCCTGAGGATTGTAGCCTCCCACAAACTTCCTACAAATATGCACATATGCATCATATGCCGATGGTTTACTTGACAGCTCCCCCAACCAGTCTTCAGGAACTGATTCATACAGTGACAACAATGCTGCAGCATTATGGGTAGTCCCAGGCATAGCTTGTTGGATGGCAGGCAAAGAACCCTTTGCATCATTTGCTGCAGTGAAAGCATTGTCCCACACCACAAAGTTCTGGCCTTTACGTTGCAGTTTTATATGGACCTTGACCTGTGTGGCAATGACCTTGGGAAGGGTGTCTCCTTCCCCCCTTGAGGTACTGGGAGTGCAAGGTTCCCTGGTAGGAGTTGATGTGGACTCCTCTCCTGCTGACTTGGATTCAGAGCTGGTGCTGGTACCCTTCTTCTTCATGCTGTTTGGTACTGGTCAGTCGTCGCTCCTTTCTGACAGTCTGGAGTCTCCGTCCTCGTCCTCACTGTCGTCCTCTGTGACCCACTCGTCCACGTGGAATTCGCCCTCGCCGCAGAGAATTAGACCATCAATGAAGTCGTCTCCCAGGCTGCTCAAAGCTAGCTCAATGGCTGCGTAGGCTGCCTTCTCTGTCCAATAAGTTTCGTGTGACGGTCCTCCCGTTTGCTGTAGGCACCTCTCAAAAATTGCTCGTGTTAGATATCCAGGCTCTCCGTTGATGAATGAGATTTCCCACACAGTGAATTTATAAGCTGGATATATCGGAAAGCGTTCTCGGAACCACCGAGGAGGCGTGAGTGCTCCCCGTCCGTGAGCTTCGTTTACGAAGTCCTTTACCAGGAATGCTCGTTCTTCTATCGTTCGTGGTCCTTTCTCTCCTCCTGCCTTTCTTCGCTCGTTATATGTCGGAGGAGGAGGTGGAGGAGGTCTACGTCCGCCCGTGCTCATGCGTCCGGTTGGTCTCTTTCGCGCCATAGCAGAATACTTTGCCCGAGTCATACATTTTACATGCCCCCGCAGAAGAGTGGTGGGCCCATAACCTGTAAACTTCTGAGTTCGGCGTTCCCTGTATGACCCGGCACGAGGGTGTTTAGCCCGGCGACACTCTTGTTGTATGTCGGTTAACAAGCAGTGGCGACTGTGAGTGAGGTGACTTGACTGGCAACAGTTAAACGACAAACACCCGAAGTGCTTTTGATGTCCCAATCAAGTCTTACAATGCTTATTGCTCTCTCTCATCACTCAACAATTCAAACTACTCTATCTACGAAGTTACTGATAGTCTGCATTACCGATGTCCGATGAGCTAAAACATTAGCACATTTCTAATACACATTATCTAGACCCTTTCCTAATCCATTGTTCTTGTGCACGTAATGCCCTGACAACAGTTTACCTGTATGACCCGGCACGAGGGTGTTTAGCCCGGCGACACTCTTGTTGTATGTCGGTTAACAAGCAGTGGCGACTGTGAGTGAGGTGACTTGACTGGCAACAGTTAAACGACAAACACCCGAAGTGCTTTTGATGTCCCAATCAAGTGCCTCATTCCTTCGAGCCAGGAGCCTATAGCCTTTCGAGCAAACCGTGTCTGATTACCTCATCCTCCCTCATCACCGTAAAATTGGTCTAGATTGGTTCTGGCAGAACTCCTAGGTTCTGCCACCTATTACTCATTCTAATTAATGTTCCCACTGGTAATTGGAGCTGATCTGGCCACTATTACTCTTCTGAGGGAAAGGCACCAAAATGTTCTTTCACTATTATAACAGTGATCTCCCCTCGCTCAAGAATCCAGAAGAAGGACACGGTCCTTACCTGGCGCTGTCTGCTGAAGGCATAGTCTCTCTCTTACTTTCCTGTTCTTACCCTCAATTGATCTCCTCAATGTGTGTGCAAGTTGATTAGGGAGCCGTCAAGGGACGTTTTAATGTTGCATACTGTAGTGTTGGGATGTAATTAGAGTCAGACGGAGACGGAAAGGCAGATTCGATGATTACATTCGCTGATCTTGAAGTCTCTTCGAAGTCTCTTATCTGCACGTTGCTGAGCCGTCAAGACCAACCCGCTGAAGTAACGCTCGGTAACGAGATATCAAATGACGATCGCACTGACCTTCGATTGTACCGCCGCTGCTCGGAACGAGACCTCGAGCGCGGTTACATCTCCCCCCACCTCAAGTCTCTGGCCGTCCTCGGACAGACCATACTGCAAGCATTATACAACTGCATGCTGTCTCAACACAACTGAGCTACAATGATCCCTGTGGTACCACAAGGGCCCGTGTGGGTGATCACTGAGCTATCCAGTACCTGAGTAGTGACCAACTACTCCGCCATGAAGGAATAGCAGTGAGGTGATCAGTCTCCCAACTACCCAACAAGACGTGGACTGGTGACGATGCCCGACTCGTCTGGACCGCTCCCATAAGCCATGGTCCTAGCAACTACCACGAGCTGCTCTTGGGGTTAGCGTGTAAGTGAGTAGCAATGGCATCCGTGGGCCACGCACACACACCCGTCGGCTGATGAGACCCTCCAGTGGACCGGTACTCATCGACGCAGGGCTGCAGTCCCTGTACGACGCTGCCGTTATATGCAAGGTCACTGACCTGCTTAGGATGACCCATCTGATGTGCCCATTCATATGCAATAAGGAAAGTCAACGCGTTCCCCGTTACGCGTTACTCCTTTCATGCTGACGGTACAATTACCGTATAGCTGCTTTTGGCCTCTGGGCCCCCCCCCCCCCTACCTCAAGAGGTGCCGGCCAGGCTAAGGTGGGTGTGTAGGTCACTTCAACCCATTCCTTGCCTTATAAGCTGTCAACATGGCACGGGTCTCCGCATTATGAGCAAAGTTGGATACGGGCTCCCAGGAATTATCGCTGTCTGGGTATCCAACCCACTTCACCAAGTAGAGGTATTGGGGTTTGCCTTTGCGAGACGGATCATCGTGGGACTTCTTCGCGTTCACATGACGACACCTTACCTTGTGCCCAACGATGTCCTCAACTTCATAATACATGTCACCGTCGATGACTGGGGGTAACGGAGTCGGCTGAGGCATCTCTGTGCCTGGCTGCTCGGGTGGCTTGTACGGCTTGAGTAGACTGACGTGAAACACATTGTGCCAACGGAGTCCTGGCGGGAGTTCCAACTTGTAGGCAACATCACCCACTCGCGATAGCACAGTGAATGGACCGACGAACTTTGGCAGAAACTTGGTGCTGAGCACTGAGCGTCGACCGGCGTTTCGTGTCGATAAGAGAACCTTGTCTCCTCCATGATACACAACTTCACGTCTGTGCTTGTCATACTGCTTCTTCTGGCGCTCTTGTGCTGTCTCAATATCATCACGGGCTTGCACCCATAACTTCTCACGTTCATGTGCTGCTTGCAAGCATGCTTGAGCTGCCCGAGTCTGCTCTTGAATACGCTGACGCACAGAGCTGGCTTCTTGTACTTTGAAGACGTGTGCTCGCGTGTTAGGCACTACTTTCGGAAGTAACGCCTCCAAGCCCTCCACTGCTGTGGGGTGTCGACCAAAGTTCAGGAAGAATGGTGAAGCTCTGATGCTCTCTTGGTATGCATTGTTGATTGCAAATTCTGCACTTGGGAGGTACTTGACCCAATCATCTCCCTGAGGGTTGACGTAATTGCGTAGATAATCTTCCAATATGCGGTTCATGCGCTCTGTCTGTCCATCGGACTGGGGGTGGTGCGCTGTCGTAAGAGACTGCTTGACGTTCAATCCACGACACCACTCACGGAAGAAGTTACCCGTGAATCTGGGATCACGATCAGTGATAAGCTGCGCTGGTTTGCCATACAATGCAAAGACTTGGCTGTAGAGCTTCTGAGCAATATCCGTAGACGTCATTGTCTTATTGCATGGAAGAAACTTTGCCATCTTCGTTAGCTTGTCGACAACAACCATGATGGAGTCATAGCCGGTGCTCTTGTCGACTGGAAGATCAACAATCAAATCCATCGTGATAGTATCAAAAGGATTCGCTGGTGGAGCAATAGGCTGCAAAGGCCCTGCTGGTGCCTGAGTTGAAGACTTATTCCGCTGACAAAAATTCACATGTCTCAATGTACTTCTTCACTTGGGTGTACATTCCTTGCCAATGAAAATGCCGTTCAATAAGATCCTTGGTCTTGGTCAAGCCGCCATGGCCTCTGCATGGTGGGCTGTGATAATTCGAAATGATGAGCGTGCGTAACGCTAAGTCGTGCGGTATGGATATAACCAATGATTCGCCGCGCTGGATGTACCATATGCCATCATGCTGTACCATTTTACTGACGTTGTCAGGGTTGGCATAAAATGAATCTGCTGCGTACGATGCGCGTAGACGAGACACGAAGTCATTAGTAATAGACGGTCCCGCAGGGATCCGTACTGGATCAAAAACTGCATCACGCGGTCGAGCTGCTGTTTTCTGCTTCTTGCTATGATGTGTCGTTGCCCGCGCTTGAACGTCCGGGTGGGTCCCCTGTGGTGGGACCTGACCTCCCATGTGGGTGGACTGAGTCCCCTGTGGTAAGGCCGGGTCCCCCGTGTGGGTGGACACCGCTCCCTCGACCACGCTCCCCTGTGGTAGGGACGACTCCCCCCGTGTGGGTGGAGCGGGCCGTGAGAACCCAGTTGCCCTAGCGCGAGTCGTAACTGCTGCTATCTGAATGCTGTCATTCATGGCTTGCAACAATGCTGGTGATCTGCTCAAGGGATCCGCGACGTTCGTGCGACCCGGCTCATATTTCCATTCCAAGTGGAAGCGTGACAAGAATTCATACCATCTGACTTGTCGTCTGGACAACACTTGCTTGTCTTGGAAGAAGGTATTCGGGTTGTGGTCTGTAATGATGATCACTTTCTCTGCTCCCTCAAGGTAGGGGCGCCAAACTTCCAAATTGTAGACCACTGCTCGAAGTTCTTGCTCTGTCACACCATAATTTTTCTCTGCCGGCGTGAACTTCTTGCTATTATACGCGATGGGGCGTCCATCTTGAACCAATACGCCGCCCATGCCTCACTGATGACTGTGAATGGCTTATCAAAGTCTGGTGCCTTGAGCACTGGTGCTGTAGTGATAGCATCCTTAAGACCATTGAAGGACATCTCGCAGTCAGGTGACCATTTGAAGGGTGTCTTTGGCTTGGTGAGGTTATTCATGGGTGAAGCTATTCTCGCATATCCTTGAACAAACTTCTTGGCGAAGTTAGTCAAGCCCATGAACTGCCGTATGTCGTGCACGTCGGTCGGTGTTGGCCAATTTCTGATTGCTTCGACCTTGGAGTCATCAATCTTGATGCCCTGTGGACCAACCAAGTGTCCAAGAAATAACGTCCATTCTCGCAACCAGGAGCACTTCTTCATCTTGGCGTACAACTGATGCTCTCGAAGCTTCTGGAGTATAAGTCGAATATGCCGAATGTGCTCCTCAAACGTCTTGGAGTATATGAGAATGTCGTCCATGTACACGAGTACGAAGTCGTTCACATATTCCGAGAAGATCTTATTCATAACTGTCTGAAATGTGGCGGGGGCGTTGGTCAACCCAAACGCCAAAACTTTGAAGTTGTACTGCCCGAACGGTGTACGAAATCCTGTCTTAGGGACGTCCTCGTCATTGATGCAGAATCTGGTGGTAGCCTGAGTGTAGATCAAGTGACGAGAAGTAACTTGCATTTCCCAGCATGTCCAAAGTATCATCGATGCGAGGAAGTGGTGCTCGATGCTTGATGGTGGCTTTATTCAACTGCCTGTAGTCCACTACCATGCGCAAGTTGCCATCTTTCTTATTCACGAAGAAGCATGGAGCTGCAAAAGGCGAATGTGAATGCTCGATAAGTCCCTTCTTCAGAAGTCGTTCAATTTCTTCCCACATGATTCTCTTGGCTACGATCACGGTCGTTGTCCCTTGGCAACTCATTGATTCTGACGCCACGGCGGTCATTGCGATAACCCTCACGGTGGTAGGTGTAGCGTGGCAAGTTCTGTCCGTGAGAAGAGTAGCGGTCGTCGTATGAGCGCTTGTAACCTATAAAGCGACCACGTGCTCTGCCGCGTGAGTCTCTGGCTCTTCTGCCAAAATCAGTAAATCTGCCACGTGTGACTGGCTGGCTGCCACGTGACTCTCTCAGCTGATTCACCCAGCTCGTACGTTTCAAGAACTCAATGATGTCATCAAGCCGAGGATCTTCCTGAGTTGAAAACTGCCCTTCAAGCTGATTGACGATGTAGCGAGGCAAGGCCTTCTTCAATGTTTTCACTAAGTCCATGTTGGACCTCTTGTCTGCAATACGAAGTGAAAGACTCCAAAATCTGGTGAGGTAGTCGCGGAGGGTCCACGACCCATCCCAAGATAACTTTTCAAGTTTTGCAGTGAGCGAGTGCACATCCTCATAGGAGAAAGCAAACTGTCTGCACAAGGCGTCATGCATTTCTTGGAAGGTAGGCACTCTGTTCAAGCTGGCTTGCAATGCATCAATGGCGATTCGGGCATCGCCCTCTAACTTGCTTTTCAATAGCAGACCCCACTCTGCACCTGGGGTGGGTAGAGTTCTCTTGGAGAGCAATCGTAGAGCTGCCTGAAAATCTGATAGATAATTGTTGACACGAGGACCACTGCGTTTGCCATTGTAGTTAGGTAGAGCTTGCACATCTCTGAAGGTAAGGGTCTTGCCCTCTGTGCCAGTACCTCTGTTGTCGTCATGTGCTTGGTCGTCGTGACGATCATAGTGACGGTCATAGTCGTCTGGTCCCCTGTCATCACGTCTGGGGCGCAGCTCCTCACGTCTGGGAGGAGGGTCATCACGTAGAGGCTGGTCATTTCGTAGAGGAGGTTCATCACGTCGTTCAACTGGAGGCACTCCTGCATTGCCATAATCCTTGTCGTCATAATCATCATCATTCTCATCATCATCATCGTCGTCATCATCATCCTCATCACTTGGTGGACCATCATGCATTGCCCCTGACGTGGGGCTGATCCCCCTTGAAGTTCCTCTGGATTTTCTGACACTTCTTCTTGATTGGCGTGTGAAGCATTCTCATTATCAACATCAGGAGAAGATTCATCTCTTAGTTGCGTAGGTCGAGGTGCGATGAAGACTCTTCTTGTGCGAGGAGACACTACTGGGCCCCTCTGAAGCAACATTCCCGGTGTAGTAGTCGTCACAGCCGGAGTTCTTGCCATAAAAATCTTCAAATCATGATGGATGGCTACGATATCAATGGCTGACTTCTTACCTTCGTCGTAGCCTTTCAAGACGGACTGCTTAGCCGAGTTGGGCAAGAGTACCCATGGAGCCTCTGGGAACTCGTCTGGTTTCATGAAGAGGGCTGATTGAAGAAGATGTTGTGTTCCGCCTTGCAGCCACGAGCTGGGGATTCCCATGGCTTGGTAGATTGCATTGGAGTGATACTCTGAAGGCGTGGTGCTGTATAGTAGAGCTGGAGGAATATAAAACTTGCTGGTCTCATCTGAAAAGTTGAGGTAGCAGTCCCAGGTGTCCTTACTGGCAAGTGGCTTTTCTCCAGGAGCTGTCATGTCAAGAGCTGTTTTGTTGATGACGACCCAAGTCCATACTTGCTTTGCTGGATCAACTTCCTTGAGGCAAGATAAGTCGAGGAAGTCATAACCATCCATGGCGCATAGAATCTCTCCACTGGCTGCCTTTATCATATCTGTTTCCTTGAACCAATAAGGCCCTTGTTCTGCGAGCTTCTGAGCCGAAGCGTAGAAGAAGAGAAGTTTATCCCACTGCTGACGAAGGATCTGCCCATCGAAGTCGCGCGCGTGAGAAATCATGGCGTCATTCACATTATTTGAAGTCTCGGTGACAAGGCGATTTGGAACCCAATCTGATTCGTAGAGTGACGGGTTGATGGCCTGCCAGATGGACTGTTTGGCGAGCAGATGCTTTCGTTGAATATCGAGGACTTTTGCCTTGAAGACTACGTCGTCTCTGAAGTCAAATAATTTTGCAGTCATGATGTTTTCTGCCGTAGGAAGGAAGCCGAAGTTGAAGCCTCTTGTAACGACCGGGATTCGTACCCGGGACTGCGAGGTCCCTCGGAGGAATCCTACCAACTAGGCCGGGTGTGCCACGTGCCTAAAAGGTACGATCGGTGTTTATCGGCATTGCTCAGCGGTTAAGTAGGGCTCCGACTATCGGACATCGCCCGATAGTCGTTACATTTCTCCCCCTCTTAGACCACAATCGTCCTCGATTGTGCCTGGGAACGGAGAATTGGTGGATGGTCCACGTGCCCATACACGTGGGTGGTGGTTGGTGAGTGAGCCCATGGATAAGGACTGTCCGTTAAGGAGGGTCCGTTGGAAGATTGCGTCCGGATGTTACGGCCTGGAATCCCATCCCCCTTGTGGGCAGGCGCGTTGCACCGCGTGATCGAAAGAGAGGAAAATGGGTTTCCTGCTCGCCGATACCAAATGTAACGACCGGGATTCGTACCCGGGACTGCGAGGTCCCTCGGAGGAATCCTAGTGCCTGAGGAGAAGTGAATTTGTTCCTCTGGTGAATATACACGATGTCTGCAGCTTCTCTGTCAGATGCACTATCTGTCTGCACTATCTGAGAATTTTTCTGCTTCTTCGTCCTCTTAGACCACAATCGTCCACGATCACCAATTCTTGCAATGTCTTCTATTATCACGTCTATGTTTAGTAGCCCTAAGGGCCCTGCTATTGCCTCAGAAGTTATTGAGGCCGGGACAAAGAGGATCCGTGTAGAACGGTCGCCACAAGGGCCACCACAGATGGGGAAAGAATTAACATTAAAGGATCTTATGGAGGCAATAAATAATATCAATAATACCTTGGCGCAACTTCCTGCAATGGTTCGGACAGAATGCGCGAACTTCATGGCCGAGCATCGAGATGATCTAATCACAGCCGCTACACCAACTATCACCAAGAATGTTTTGGAGGCAGTTCAACCGATAATTGACGCACAAATAGCTTCTAATCAAGCTACAGTTGAGGAAACCATGAGAGCGAGGGATGAATTACTCTTCAACAAGCTGGCAGCGCTGGAATCCCAAAACGATGCTCTGGAGAAAACCATCAAGTCTCCAAACGCCCTCCTTTTTGGAGTGGAGGAGAGCATCGGGGAGGCGCAATTAACTGAAGTTAAGCACCTGTTTGGAGCTGTACGCATAGAGGAGACTCGGAGGTTGGGGAAGTTTGACCCGAAGGCGAAGCGTCCACGACCGGTTCTAATACGTTTTGTCAGTATTGCAGATAAGCATGCCGCATTCAAGAAGTCGAAAGTATTGCGGCAGAACTTCAAGATTACCATGGACGACGACTTGACCACGAAACAACGAGCGGGGAGGGCAGCGTTGCTGCCCAATGCATTGACACTCAGAAATGAAGGATGGACAACGTTTTGGAGAGGGGACAATCTTTTCAAAGTCAAAGGACAGGGACCACCCATCAAGGTGATCCCTGGGCAACAAGCAAGCACGTCCTCGTCTGCCCCCATGAACATCGCCTAGGAAAATGTTGGCCAAGTCAATTTATCCATATTATCATGGAAAATCAACGGTTTGTCAGACTCCAAGATTTTGTTACATTCATTAGATAGGTTTTTTCAACAATTTGATAAAATTTTATTGCAAGAAACAAGATGTATTCATGTGGACCCTAATCTATTGCCAGGGTTTAAAATCTGTACGACGCCTTTAGAGTTATCATCTAATAAAAGGGGTTACGGACTTATTATTGCCGTTAAAGAAACTAAATTGGTTGCTGCCCGGTTTTGCTCACATACATCGTCGTCGCTATGGGTGCGTTTACGGTTTCGGGGGGATATACATCCTTGTATTCATATTGGGAATATATACATACCGCCAATAGGATCTCCATTGTTAAGCACGAATGACCTTGTGTAGCGTGCTTTACAGGGTTCCGTGCCCAACGGTACCCCCACAAAATTTTTCGGTTAGTTAGCGAGATTCAGTCGGGCTGCGGGGTTATAAATGTAGGTTCGAATCGATTGGTCGGATCGCCACCCAGGGATTACGGCCCTGAGACCTAGCTGTTACGGTGAGATAATTGATTTACGGTCCGGGGAAAGGCTCCGGATTGCGGATTCGGCTGGCCGGCTTGTTTCTGGTTGGCCGGACTATTTTAGTCGGTGAGGCGCGCGGCTACCTAGCTGTGCGGCTACGGTTGAGAGGACTTAGATGATTGCGTCTTTCACGGTTCTGTCATTACTAAAACTATATTTGGCGAGCTTGCAAGGCTATTCAAGGTTGTATCTATTCTTCCTTGGCTCGAGGGCTTGGGACGATTGTTCCTTACGGCTTGGGTGCGTGGCACTGTACGTGCGGCTTGTTCTAGGTGCTGTTGCTTCACCTAAGTGTTGTTTGTAACTGTATCTAATGTTCGATCTCGTCTAAAGTGTTTGCACTTACTTGTACTCGGTGGCGTCGTTGCGGATCCCCGCGTGGGTATTACGGCTCCTTGGCTTATGGTACTATGTTACTCGCACAAAGTTGTTGCTGGGGTGTTGCTCAATAATTTCGATATTCTTACGTAAATAAGACAATCAGGCAGGTGTCACTGCAGGTATTGCTTTGGTGGGACTTATAACGATCATTCAATTAGGACTCATAACACACTATCGGGGCGCGGCCCGGACAGGAGGCAGATTTTGTGGCAAACCTTTTACAACCATACCTTCTGGAAACTCACTGTAACTGTGAGGGGGAGGCATCCCTCTTTATATACAACCGGCGCTTTCATGAGCGTACCGGCGTAGCTCTCACGCAGCTAACTTTTAGGAATAGACCTGAAACGGTCTTGATCGGCTAAGATTTGCCAAATCATCAATCTTTAGGTTCAGGTACATCCGTCGGCATCTATCGGTAGGTGCCTTTAAGTGCCGATCACTTCCATGGGGCGACACCACACAGCACCCACGAGAAGGTAAATCTATTCAGTCTGAAGCCAATGTCTACTACTGGCTGTACTCCCTAACACGGGACTTCCTGAGGGTCCTAATTGGCCTTGAAAGGGGCCAGAAATCAGGAGCCACAGGGCAAAAGGTCTTGCCCATTTTCTAGGTCTTATTCCCCAATGGGATGAAGATGTACCATCACAATTTCCACTCGATTCCGAGCTGTCAAATGTCTTACTTTCGCCGGCATCATATTTCTACCGGTTTCGCATCATAAACACAACAATTATTGATTGTCCACTTGCAGTCACAGCCACACGCCATTTCACGACATATGTAGCGTGCTTTCCCCCCCCTAAATGGAGAGAAAGACTGTGAAACGTCTTTCTGGTGCTTGGTTATAAAGATAAGGTACGATTGTCCGAGCATAAGGTACATCATGCAGGTGTCTCAAGTGCAGCTTGTCCTCCACAGGGGGGCACAACTCCTTTATTTTAAAAAGTACTATTGTTCATGTCTTTCAGTCTTGTATGATTCTCAATAAGATTCTATTGCTTGTTTGTTCTCAAGCCAACTCTCAGGCTGGATTTTAACGGCGGTCGTGTTGGTACTTTCCAATAGTGTGGATGGATTCCCTCCACATCTTTCCTTTAGAATTTTGGATAACAAGCGTGCTGTCGTCGTAGTACTCCTTGAAGATGAAGGGGCCCACAAAGGGTGGGGCCAACTTGTGCTTCTTTCGATTTTTGACGGCTATTAAGTCTCCAGGCTGTAGGTTACGTAGCCCTTCTTCAATCTCTCGTCCACGCTTGGTGGGCTTCAGCTTCTGAGCGTATTCTCTTTTCTGGCGCTCTTGGGCGCGCAAAATGTTGGTGTGGGCGGCTGCTATCTCCTCTTGATGTCTCTCGCGGGGGCAACTTCCTTCCCCGCCTGCCATGTCCGGCGTGGTGCTTGGTAAAGTCTTGTTGTCGATAGGTAGGGTGGCTGCTCTTCCGTACAACAACCGGAAGGGGCTGTGCTTGGTGGAACCCTGGGGACTCGTCCGGTACCCCAAAAGAATGTCAGGGAGCTTGCGGTCCCATGCTCCAGGGCTTTCAAGGGCGGCTTGCCCGAGCTTCTCTTTCAAAGTGCCATGAAACCTCTCGTCGAGGCCGTTGGCTTGTGGATGGTATGGGCTGGTCTTTCTTACTTCTATGAAGCATTGGTCCATTAATGTCTGGAATTCTCCTTGCCATTCCTGGCCATTGTCCGTAATAACAATCTGGGGGCAGCCGTGCCGTGCCAGAATCTCTTCTTTGAAAAATTTTGCGGTAGTCGATGCCTCTTTGTTTGGGATAATCTTGGCCTCCACCCATTTGGTGAGGTAGTCTATGGCGGTGGCAATGTACACTTTCTCTCGCCCCGAGGGCGCATCCATGGGTCCCGTCAGGTCCACTCCAATCATATGGAAGACCCCCGTGACGGCTACGGGAGTCAGCTCCACCGGCTTGGTGAGCTGAATGGTCCTGAATTGACATCCAGGGCAATGCCGGATGTATATTTTTGACGTCGAGGGACATATCTGTCCAGTAAAAGCGCTCCTTTATAAGATGTAGTGTACGGTTAATTCCGTAGTGGCCCATGTCGTCGTGTAGCTCCTTAATGATGTCAAGTCTGTCCTCGTACCATGGTACGGTGCGTGGGCCAAATCCTCTTGTGGCCTTTCGTACAAGTGGCCAGTTGCGGGTCCTCCATTCAATAGGGAATTCTTCGGCGGCAAAGTAGTAGTTCTGGGCCCGGCGTGCTATTCGCTTAGCATCCTTGCGGCTTGTACCCGGTCGGTGTCGTTTGTCGGCGGCTAGGTAATCAAGTACTTCTTCATCGTCCACAATGTCACGAGTGGGGACGGCATCTGCAATCTGGTCACATAAAGGGCATAGCCAGGGTCCCCTGGGTACCCGGGCCAGTGCAGGCTCCAAACAGTCGATGTGGTATCCGTGGTTGCAGAGGTCACATAGTAGTATGGTCTCCTCATCATCTCTTCCCGTGCATACTTGGCACGGTACATCCTCCATAAGCGGCGGGCTGTCAAAACGCATACGCGGTGTAGTCTTGGGTTCTTGGCTGGCCAGAGCGGCAGAACGGCCAGATATAGTCTCTGTAGGCGGCGGCAGGTCATAAATCTGTGGTTATTCAATTCTCATCTCCGGAAGGCAGTCCCTGAAAGGGGGTGCATCATCCTCCGGGGTCGTCATGCGGCGTAGGGTTGGTGAAGTTACTATCTCTCCGCGCTGGGTGGTATCGTGCGCGAGTGGCTGGTAAGGTTGGTCCAGGTCCATTGTGTCTCCAGCAGGCGGCATATTTTCCTTGTCAAAGGTCATGGTGTAGCAGCAGTGCATGTGGTTCTCCTCATTATTTTCTTCTTCTAGCGGCGGCGGCGGCGGCTCTTCACTGTAGTCTTCTCCAGGGGGCGGCATTAGGCGTAGACGAGAAAGGCAGTCCACATTCCCATGCAAGGTCCCCGAGCGGTGCTGGATGTCAAAGTCATATTCTTGTAGTTCGATGGCGTATCGTGCTAGCTTGCCGGACAAATTGCGTGTGGTGAGTAACCACTTTAAAGCTTTGTGGTCTGTTACTATAGTAAATTGAACTCCATAGAGGTAGGGGCGGAATAGCTTCACGGCCCACACTATGGCAAGCAGCTCCCCATCCGTTGGAGAGTAGTTGAGCTCTGCTCCTTGTAAAGTTTTGCTGGCGTAGGCGATCACATGGTCACCATCCTCGAGCTCCTGGCCCAAAATAGCAGCGGCGGCTCCGGGCTGCCAATCAGTATATAGCGTGAATTTCTTGCTGAAGTCGGGGTATCGTAGAAGCGGCGCATCCACTAGCATGGCCTTGATGGCTTCGAAGGCGGCTTGGCAGTCAGTGGTCCAGTTGAAAACAACCCCCTTTCTCGTGAGCCGCGTCAAAGGGGCAGATATGGCGGCCATGTTGTGCAGAAATCTCCTGTAGTAGTTTGCAAGTCCCAAAAAGGACCTGACTTCGGTAACGTTCGTCGGCGGTGCTGCGTTGAGAACTGCCTCAACCTTGGAAGGGTTGGGCTTTATGCCTTGGGGCGTAATAATGTATCCTAAGTACAACACTTCACTGCAACATAACTCACACTTGGCTGGGTTGGCTCTAAAGCCCACCGCACGGAAGCGTTCAAGCACTAATTTCAGATGTGTGAGGTGGTCCTCAAATGTGCGGCTGTATATCAAACAGTCATCTAGATAAATGACACAACACTTTCCTATTAAGTCTTGCAACAGAGTGTTAACAAATCTCTGAAGCGTAGCCGGGGCGTTACGCAAGCCGAACGGCATTGATACGAACTCGAATAAACCTTCTTTGGTAGTAAAAGCGGTCTTTGCACGGTCCTCTGGGGCTACTGGTATCAACCAGAAGGCTGATTTGCAATCAATCTTACTCAAGTATTCCACCCCCTGACCTAAGGAATCTAGGGTCTCATCTATCCTAGGCATGGGGTAATTGTCACGTCTGGTAACTGCATTTAACGGACGGTAGTCAATACAAAACCGGACAGAGCCATCCGGCTTGCCTACTAACACAGGCGAACTAGACCAAGGAGAGCTGGAAGGCACTATCACTCCAGCCTCTAGCATTTTGTGAACTTCTTCCTCGATCACCTGATCCTCCGAACGGGACAAGCGATAAGGGCGTGTTTTAATGGGGACCGCATCCCCAGTGTCGATGCGGTGGTGCATCAAGGTGGTTCTTTCTTGTACTATACCTGGGGAAAATACATCCTTGTACTCCTGTACTAATCTCTCAATCTCTTGTTCTCTCATAGGACCCAATTTTCGCATCCCGGTGGTGATTTTTAACATGGGATCGGGGTCCTGTTTCATCTTTTCAGTATTTATTATCTCTCTCAACTTCTGCATACCAGGATCTTCCTTCCCAAGGGAGGTGGGGACACGAACAATTATGACAGGCCATCTGGTAGGGCCATAACGACGTCGCAGACCTGCAGGGTCCTCTCCCGGGGCCGTGAAAAGCTGCACACCAGGAGGGTATTGTTTGATGATCTCAAATTGCTCCATTACTGTAGGAAACCAAGGGGCAGAAGGCCACCATGGTAGCACAAGTACTGCACTAGTGGTAAAGGGACTACTGGTGAAACACGCGAGGCAGTGATTCACAACTCTGTCAATTATCGAAAAAGGTGGGTTGCAATATATACTCAAATGGGTCCAGCTCTGCTGTAAACAATCGTCCTCAGCGGACCAATACAAAGGTAACTGAGAGTTGTGACCTTGGAGATCACAACATGCGTCGAGGTCAAAAGGACCCCACTGTGTTTCAATTTCTCTAAAAACATTAGTTTCCAACATCCAATCTTCAGTCATGTAAGGATGGGCTGCTAACTCAAGCTCTCGACCCTCGTTGCTTACTGTCGCATTGTAAATCTCATTCTCACTTCCGGAAGAGAAAGCCTCATGCTCCTCCGAATACTCTTCCTCCTCCTCGGAGGGTTCAGTACTAGGAATTTCTCCCTCACTCCCGGAATAAAGGTCTGTTTCTTCCTGGGATTCTTCTGACAGATCGTTCTCAATGTTTATAATTTCGTCTGGTAGGCCGGGTACCCCAGGTACCCCTGGGTCGGCGGGATGACCCGCGGGACCATCGAAATCTATTCCTGGGACTCTCGCGACGCAATATCGGTTGCTGCTTTTACTGGCAGGCATGACAGTGATGGGAACTCTCCCCATAATTTGTGGTTCAATACGAAAGGACATTTCCTGTTTTGCGAAACTTATCTCGGCGTGAGCCTGAGTAAGCCAATCTGTTCCAAGAAGTACATCATAAGAAGTCGCTCCACTAACAAATACGTCAATTGGTATTACTAAGCCCTCAACTCCTACAGGGAGCTTGCGAATAATGCCCCAAGGAGTGGACATTTTCCCATCTGCACACGAGTATCTAAGACGTGAAGGCTCAATCTGATCAATTAAATTTAACTGTCGTGCGGCTGATTGTGAAATCATTGTGTTTGTGGCACCAGTATCAATGATGCCATCCTCAAATACTAAGTCATTAATGATTATGGGTACGGTGGCAACCGTAGTGTTCACCGGATTCCTTTGCAGGTTTGATTGTGGCATTTGCGTTGAAGGTGACTCCTCGTTGTCAGTCCTGCTAGTTGAGGTGGTCCCTCCAGAAACGTAGATAACTTCCGCATTGGTAGCTCTCGCTGGCGGCGGGTCTCGCTGTCTGTTACGCAGAAATTCCTCACGGGACTCCTTTAGCTCCTTGATTGACTTGTTGAACTCCTCCCCGCTGATGTGGTTCAGGTAGGTTTGTACGGTGAGCTTCATGGGAAGCCCTTTAATCTGCTGTATGGGTTCTGCCGTTGCTGGTGCGATGGCCACCGGTCTCCTGTAGGCGGCGGGACGTGCGGCATTAGGTAGGGGAGGCAATCCTCCAAGGTCCACGTGTGGACGCGCTGCTGGCTCCCTTGCAGGTGCAGGCGGGGGTGCTGCTGGTGTTGTGGGTTCTACTGGTTGTCTCTGAGCTTGTGCAGGCCGAGGGGCGGCAGGCCTTGGTATGTTTCTTGGGTCAACTGTGGTGTCCTCCAGATTGTTGGGGCGGCGCCGAAGCAGCGGTTGGTTTGCTTCAGGTGGACTTTCTGCTGGCCTCTTAGTGGCATATATAGGATATACGGGAAAAGGATCCGTAAATCCATCATACATTATTGTGGCGTGCTCCGGGGCCGGTTGCTCGGGTTGCTGTTCATGCTCCACAAACTTGGTGAAGTTGGCTGTGGGCTGTCGCTGTAGTTCTGCGATTTGAATTCGTAGTCTCTCCATCTCCCTTGTGAGGGTGTCAATGTCATTAACTGGGGGTGGCGCAGGTGCCTCCCTTGGTGGGTTGTTTGGTGTAATCTGTCTAGGCGGTGCTGCTTGCTGCTGGTTGCGTCGCTCCGCAAAGTCGCGCTGACGCTGCCAATTTCTGTTGTCTCTATTGTTCTCCCTCTGATTTTGCTGCGGCGGCGGGCGTGCTGCACGCTGATCCACATTGTCATCGGCGCGGCGATTCCATTGATCCATCCTCTCGCGCGCCGGCACTTGTATGTTCTGGCTTGAATACATGCCCCCTAAAGGCGCGTGTCCAAATGTTTGTTCATAATCAGCTGCCAATTTTATAATGTCGGCTAACGCTCCTTTGCCGGGGTAGGTCATCTGAACCCTCTCACGTAGATGTGGTACTAGACCTTTAACAAATAGTTGTGTTACCATTCTGGGAGGCAGAGAGTTCTGCAAATAACCCACTATTTTCCTGAATCTGTCAGCATAACTCCTAACAGTCTCATTAGATTGTTGTGCACATGTGTCTAATTTCAACATAAGGGTGTCCTCGTCGAGGCCAAATCTTTCGAGAAAAGCCTCCTTGCATTCATCCCAGTCATTAAAGTCATCTTGATTTGCACGAAACCAGGTATATGCTTCTTCACGCATTGCGTGTTTGACAAATCGTAAAACTCGATCGCCCACAACATGGTTGATCTCAATAAACAACTCAAAGGACTCAAGCCACTGAAAAGGGTCTTCTGTGGGCTTTCCATAGAAAAATTCTAAACGAACAGGAGTTTGTACGTCTGCCATTCTAGTTTCTTGATCAAATAAGGCCTTGTGCTCTAGATGGCCTAACACACTATGAGAGATTACGCTCGTGTGTCCACGACACAAATTAATGTCAGATATTGCCGGTACTGCCACTTACTGTATTGCTGATTCTGCTATTTTAGCTGGCTGCAGGGGTGCCTGTTCAACAAACGGAGTGTAATCAGACCCCTCCTAAAGGGGCATCCCGCGAACCCAATTGCAATCGTGCAATGCTAGTCTATTGTAAGTTCGGTATTAAAGGTTTCTTTCTGCTTATTACATTCACTGCAGTTATAAATTTAACGAATCGTATTACTAAGGTTGCAGTATCTTCAACCTAAACAAGGTCTCACTACCAACCTTGGACTTCCAGATGATAAAGGCAATCCTTACAAAGGTACTATGAATGATCTTTAAATACTACAACAACTGCTTCTACAATTTCTTAGGTCGATCAAATATATATTCTTCCTGATGCGTATCAAACTACCGCGATCTTTGGGCTGCAAAGATTTCGATAAACAAACAATCAAGCAATCGCGGCTATGAAATTAAGGTCTTTACTGTTGATAGGATTCACACAAACAGAAATCAAGTGCTGCAATCAATTACTTTGTCTCAACTAACTCTGCAATACAGATGATGATGTGCTTCAAACTGAACTAAAGTATGGTTCCTAAAGTATGGTTCCGCTCCAAACGGTCGTTGCTGTTGCTTTTGCTGTTAGTTCCTGCGACAAACGGAATGTAATCAAGCCCCTCCTGAAGGGGTATACCCAGTCCTATATGCGGACAAAGCTCAACTGATTCGAAATACGGTACGTCTTTGTACACTATACACGGCAAATCTGCGCAGAAGAGTCAGATTCGGAGAGCCTAGGCGATGACTAAGTCTACACGCTAAAACTCCCTGGACGGATCGCCATACAGGGTTCCGTGCCCAACGGTACCCCACAAAATTTTTCGGTTAGTTAGCGAGATTCAGTCGGGCTGCGGGGTTATAAATGTAGGTTCGAATCGATTGGTCGGATCGCCACCCAGGGATTACGGCCCTGAGACCTAGCTGTTACGGTGAGATAATTGATTTACGGTCCGGGGAAAGGCTCCGGATTGCGGATTCGGCTGGCCGGCTTGTTTCTGGTTGGCCGGACTATTTTAGTCGGTGAGGCGCGCGGCTACCTAGCTGTGCGGCTACGGTTGAGAGGACTTAGATGATTGCGTCTTTCACGGTTCTGTCATTACTAAAACTATATTTGGCGAGCTTGCAAGGCTATTCAAGGTTGTATCTATTCTTCCTTGGCTCGAGGGCTTGGGACGATTGTTCCTTACGGCTTGGGTGCGTGGCACTGTACGTGCGGCTTGTTCTAGGTGCTGTTGCTTCACCTAAGTGTTGTTTGTAACTGTATCTAATGTTCGATCTCGTCTAAAGTGTTTGCACTTACTTGTACTCGGTGGCGTCGTTGCGGATCCCCGCGTGGGTATTACGGCTCCTTGGCTTATGGTACTATGTTACTCGCACAAAGTTGTTGCTGGGGTGTTGCTCAATAATTTCGATATTCTTACGTAAATAAGACAATCAGGCAGGTGTCACTGCAGGTATTGCTTTGGTGGGACTTATAACGATCATTCAATTAGGACTCATAACACACTATCGGGGCGCGGCCCGGACAGGAGGCAGATTTTGTGGCAAACCTTTTACAACCATACCTTCTGGAAACTCACTGTAACTGTGAGGGGGAGGCATCCCTCTTTATATACAACCGGCGCTTTCATGAGCGTACCGGCGTAGCTCTCACGCAGCTAACTTTTAGGAATAGACCTGAAACGGTCTTGATCGGCTAAGATTTGCCAAATCATCAATCTTTAGGTTCAGGTACATCCGTCGGCATCTATCGGTAGGTGCCTTTAAGTGCCGATCACTTCCATGGGGCGACACCACACAGCACCCACGAGAAGGTAAAAGGTAAATCTATTCAGTCTGAAGCCAATGTCTACTACTGGCTGTACTCCCTAACACGGGACTTCCTGAGGGTCCTAATTGGCCTTGAAAGGGGCCAGAAATCAGGAGCCACAGGGCAAAAGGTCTTACCCATTTTCTAGGTCTTATTCCCCAATGGGATGAAGATGTACCATCACAATTTCCACTCGATTCCGAGCTGTCAAATGTCTTACTTTCGCCGGCATCATATTTCTACCGGTTTCGCATCATAAACACAACAATTATTGATTGTCCACTTGCAGTCACAGCCATACGCCATTTCACGACACTTGATTGGAGGTTTGGGGAGTTGTCTGGAAAGATTAATGAATTAGAGGGGGATGTTAGTCATATTTTCATGGGAGGGGACTTTAATGGCCATGTGGAATATGCCTCATCATCTACAGCACCGGGGCAAGGGACACATATGGGCCAAAATCGTGGGGGGAAGCTTATGGTGAAGCTGGCGGCAGAGACAAACTTATCAATCTGCACTGGTAAGATAGTGGGGGACTTAGATATGCCAGCAACCTTTAAGGCCACACAACGGTCATCCCCGACGAGGCCGGACCACGTTTTAGTTTCCAATACACTTTTACCATGCATTCAATCAATGGAAGTGCAATCAGAGGTGAGGGGATCAGACCACTTCCCAATTATTACACACTTGTCTCTACCTATGTCCGGCCCCTCTCATGTACAACAAGATGGGCTTTCTGAGAGAGTTATTCGGGCCATTGATTGGCAAAGGGCGTTAAGAATTCCTTATGTTGAAAATTTAGAACGAGTTCATACAAGATTGAATGAATGCATTCACATGGCTAATGAAGGTAATTTGACACAAGCATTAGATGGTCTTTCAGAAGTGGTGGTGAACGCTGCTATTGAGGCAGGGATGCCATTACGTATTCGGCGTAAGGGACAAGGTAGATTTCGAAAGCCGTTCTTTAATGAAGAATGTCAACGATTAAAAGGGGAATGGAGGAAAGCAGGTCGGCAATATGGGTATCAATTTCAAGAGGTGCGGCTACTGGAACGCAAATATCACTCATATGTGCGTTCTCAAAAACGTATATGGTCACTGACCCAGTTGCAAGAAAGGTTGAATATGTTTCATGTAAACCCCCGTCGGTTTTGGCAGTTATTTAGGGGGGCTCCTGTAGGGCTACCAGTCCCACTACTGTCACATGATGCATGGGACACATTTATGAAGAATCTAGTAGGAGTTAGACCATCGCGTAATATCATAGACCATACCACATTATCACCGATAGCATACCCACTGGTAAATGAGAGAGGAGAAATCTCCAACCAGCCATTTACAATTGTGGAGGTAGAACAAGGCTTGATGAAATTGAAAAATGGGAGAAGTTATGGGTTCAAAGGATACCCTGCGGAGCTGCTTCAAAAAGCTCAAAGGCCCTTGGAGCCAGACGGCACAATGAATCCACATGTTTTGGCACCTACGCTATTAGCTGTGTTGAATGGTATGTTCATCTCTGGTAGCATTCCTAGGGGGCACAACGTGTTAAAAGTAACTCCTGTTTTGAAGGATAGTGGAAAGAGTGTTTTAGATCCGACAAACTATCGTCCCATAGCTGTACCGGAACCGGTTATGCGTTTATATGCCACCCTTCTCAACGATAGACTTGTGGAACACCTTGAAAGTCTGAAGTACAGATGTGAAGCACAAGTCGGGTCTCGCCCGGGGTTCTCCACCCTGCACCAGCTCTTTGCACTCCAACATTTTATTGATAGGGCAACTCCATAAAGTCCACTAATATTGTGTAAGTTAGACATCTCTAAAGCATATGATAGGGTCCCTCGAGAGCTTTTATGGGAGTCGTTGCGTCGTGTGGGGGTTAATGGTAGAATCTTAGAGGCCATCAAATCACTCTATGAGGATGCGGACATTACACTATCGATAGGGGGTACTTATGGGGAATTGAATAAACCTCGAGCAGGCATCACACAGGGATCACCACTAAGTCCCACTTTATTCGGGGTATTTTCAGATGGTCTGATACGATATATTGAGGCAAGGTGTCCAAACATGGGTCCAAAAACTCGAGATGGACGTCACGTGCCCATTCTAGGGTACGCAGATGATTTCAAGTTACTGGCCACCACTTGGATGGCAATGCAGTGTTTATTACAGGCTGTGGCAGAATGGTGTGCCTTGACCTTCATGGAAATACATTGTAAGTGCCTCGCAATGGTGTTTCCTGAGGGTGCCATAGACCTTCATAGTCAACCATGCACATATAAGGGGGCACCCTTAAAAGTGGTTACACAGTGTCGCCACCTAGGGATCGTTATTTCTTCAGTGGCAGGTGTGGGTGAAACATTTGGTCATCTACGAGGGAAGATGTGGGGGGCGTGGTCCTCAATACAACAGCGATATGGTAACCTTGATTGTTCGGTCTCAATTGGGATC